>CM055122.1:270839109-271031609 GCA_029206835.1 Rana muscosa
TTGCCTATAAACGACCCAGTGTACATGTACTAATAAGATAACATAGAAGAGAGTTCAGGGGGAGCTAAAAAAAAAACAAAAAAAAAACACCCAACTGCTCCTAAACGTCCGTTTACTAGCAGCAGTGTACATGAGGCCTTAAAGGATATCTAAAGCTTTGTGTGTTTTTTTAATTTTTTTTTAAACAAAACATGTTATACTTTCCTCCTCTGTGCAGTTGGTTTTACAGAGTGGCCCCGATCCTTCTCTTCTGGGGTCCCTCAGCGGCGCTCCTGGCTCCTCCTCTTCGAGTGCCCTGTTGGAGTGTTGGAGCTGCTCTCCCTCGGGGGAACTCGTGCAGGTGCGCTCCCGTGTCCTGCTGCTGCGTCCATTGACACAGACAGCAGGACTCGGCCTGCCCCCCGACTCCCATGTCATTGGATTTAATTGACAGCAGTGGGAGCCAATGGCTGTGCTGCTATCAATCTATACAACCTGGACCTGAGACACCGGAGCTGGTGTGCTCAATCCTGTTGCTGGAAAGACCGGGTTCAGGTAAGTAAAAGGGGGGGGGGGGGGCTGCTGCATCACAGGAGGTAAAAACTAGGGTTTACAACCCCTTTAAAAGAGACACTGTCACTTTGCCCATTCTGACAAAGCTGGGTAGAAGGAGACTGATGGTATGAGGACAAAAAAAAAAAAAAAAAAAAGGTCTTTTACTTTTGACTACATTAACCTTACTTAGCATGGCTGCCAGGAAGTTGTATCACATGACAACTTGGCACATTCCCAAGGACTGCAGGCAAAACATTTCCCCCAGCACACTACAACCATTACAAGAGCAAGTGATGGTGTCACTCCCCCCCAGATCAAAAGCAAAGTCCATAAAGACATGGATGAGCGAGTTTGGGGTGGAGGAACTTGAGTCCTGGCCTCAACCCAACAGAACACCTTTGGGATGAATTAGAGAAGAGGCTGTGAGCCAGGCCTTCTCGTCCACATCAGTGCCTGACCTCACAAATGTGCTTCTGGAAGAATGGTCAAACATTCCCATAGACACAGTCCTAAACCTTGTGGACAGCCTTCCCAGAAGAGTGGAAGCTGTTATAGCTGCAAAGGGTGGTCCAACCGCATTTTAGGACTACGGATTACTATAAGTCCTTCTAGAATGCTGTCCTGAAGTATTTGAAGTAAAAAAACAGTTCACACAGTAATCTTTCCTGCGTTTTGATCTGGTGCAGGGGCCTGGGACGGAGAGCGGCCCCCACCACCCCCACCTCACACTTCTCTTTTCGCCCCACTTCTCTCTATTTTCTATTCTTGACTGCTACCCTCTACCTACCTTTCTTCTTCTCCTTTTACCCCTTTCCCACGCCTATGTCAATGTAAACCTCTTCTCTGTCTGCTCCCCCCCCCCCCGATATGATTGTTATTTTTCTCTATTTGTCTTTCCCAATACCGAATTAACCGACCAAAAGATAGCCTGGAGCCTTACTAGGGGCTCCAAATACCTATACAACCAGTGCAGTTTCCGATTTCAGAAGTTTTACCATGACCCCGGATAGGCCTGCTGATATTGGCCTATGGCGGGTCCTTGCACTCTTACACGGGTTTACTTGCTCTCTTTCAGTTACTGGTTATTGCTCTGTGTTAGCGTTGGTTAGTCTTGAAATGTCCATGAGCCTGTATGTCTTGTATGTACATGTAACCTTACTTTTCTTTCAATAAAATCATTTATGGAAAAAAAAAAAAAAGGGTGGTCCAACTCAATATTGAACCCTAAGGACTAAGACTGGGATGCCATTAAAGTGATTGTAAAGTCTTTTTCTTTTCTATAAAAATAACAAATACAACAGGTTATAATTACCTGCCCCTGTGCAGTTTGTTTTGCACAGAGCAGCCCAGAACCTCCTCTTCTCGGGTCCCTCTTCAGCTCTCCTGGCCCCTCCCTCCTGTTGAGTGCACACACCGCAAGCAGCTTGCTATGGGGGCACCCGAGCCAAGTCACAGCTCTTTGTGTCCATTCAGACACAGGGCCGTGGCGTGGCCCTGCCTCCTCTCTCCCGATAGGCTAGCTGACTGACTGACAGCAACGGGAGCCAATGGCACCGTTGCTGTGTCTCGGCCAATCAGGAGGGAGAGTCTCAGATGGCCGAGACATCGCTTGACAGAGATGGGGCTCAGGTAAGTATTAGGGGGGCCGAGGTGGGCTGCAGCACACAGAAGTTTTTTTTATCTTAATGCATAGAACACATTAAGATAAAAAAAACTTCTGCCTTTACAACCCCTTTAAAAGTTCATGTGCGTGTAAAAGGCAGACGTCCCAATACTTTTGGCAATATAGTGTGTGTGTAAAATATTTTTCACCAGGTTTTAAGCCATTCGTAATAGAAGCATGAGTAACAATGCTGGAGTAGATAACGTAAGACCTTAAAACAGGAAGTTGTTTAAAGGTTTGCACCATTCGGGTGCGATAAGCACACAAAGACAATCTTTGCAACAGGATGTATAGCAGTCAAGGTGCCAAATACAGCAAAAAAAAGCATTTTACTTTGTTGTTTTGTTTCATAATAATTATAGATCAGTTTTATTCAGGTCACAAAAAAAAAAATATTACATTGGTGTGGAATAATTTTTCTGTATGAAATCACTTATAAAGTAGTTGCATGAAGCAGCGACTGATTGCATATGTTTGGAGCATTGTGCGATCATTTATAATTCATCGCTCCCAATTGCACCATGAAAAAAGTTTCTAATATGTACCAGTCAATAAATCACTGTAGTGCAATTGAGCTACTAAAATTGCCAAACAAGAATCTCCCACATCAATCCACCGTTATGCTTTTGCTAACTGATACTTCTGAGAGTTTTAAACAACTGCAAATACCAGTCTGTATCCACACCTATCTAGGGCCCATTCATTTTTAATAACACTTGCCTTATGTGCGGTGCATAGTGGTGGAATTCATTGTGAATGGCGCTCTAACGCACTATACATGAGACAGCAAGGCACACCACACTCAATCACTTCAAGATACACAAATGCTGCACCGTGGTGCGCTCCTTTGTTAAAAAAGGTCCATGTGTTGTGTACTGACAGCCCGGTCATTCAATTCACAAAAGTGTCAAAAAACTATTAGATAAGCACCTGAACGATCACAACATACAGGGATATACTATGTAAAGCCTCGTACACATGATCTGATTTTTCTGCGGACAAAGCGTTGGACTTTTGTCCGAAGGGTGTTGGCCATGCACTTGTATTGCATACAAACGGCTAAGAATTGTCGGCCAACACACATGAAAATACGTGTTTTTTCAGCTCTTTAGCACTACCCTTTGGGCAACTTCTGCTAATGTTGTGCTTCTGAGCATGCGTGTTTGTACTTTGGAGTTTTGTCCCAAGGACTTGTGTACACACAATCGGATAATCTCTATCCAAACACATTTGTTGGCAGACAATTTTAAAGCATGCTAGCCAACATTTGTTGGCGGAAAATCCGACAATTGTCCGATGGAGCATACAAACGGTCGGATTTATCTGACAACAACCTGTCATCACACAATTCCCGTCGGATAATCCGATCGTGTGTACAGGCCTGAATACTGACATATAATCACACACATAGGTTGGACTTGTCTTTTTTCAACCTTACCTACTATGGGAATTGTCTCTTGCAACACACAACACAGCAAAATCCATTGTATTTGGAGAGGTGTGGACTCCAGAGGGCGAGATATCATTTTGCCCCTGTACAAATCATTAGTAAGACCTCATCTGGAATATGCAGTTTAGTTTTGGGCACCAGTTCTCAAAAAGGATATCGGGGAACTGGAGAAAGTGCAGAGAAGGGCAACCAAACTGATAAGAGGCATGGAGGAGCTCAGCTATGAGGAAAGATTAGAGGAACTGAATGTATTCTCTCTTGAGAAGAGGAGAATAAGGGGGGGATATGATCAACATGTACAAATACATGAGGGGTCCATATAGTGAACTTAATGTTGAGTTATTAACCTTAAAGGTTATCACCGAGGACAGGGGGGCACTCTTTACATCTAGAGGAAAAGAGATTTACGGTAATCTCCAAATACGGAAAGGTTTCTTCATAGTAAGAGCTGTGAAAATGTGGAATAGAATTCCTCAAGAGCTGGTTCTGGCAAGCTCAGTAGATTATATAAAAAATAAAAAAAAAGATCTGGATTCTTTTCTAAATGTACATAATATAACTTGGTACCAACATATATAGGTAAAGTTGATCCAGGGAATATGCGATTGCCTCCTGGAGGGATCAGGAGGAATTTTTTTTTTGCCTTCCTCCGGATTAACTGTGGGCATACACTGGAGATCAAAATTAGAGAACAACCTAAAATGTCCCAAGTTTCGTCACCCCCCTCCCGCCGGTGCTTCTACCGACTCACCGATGCGATTGGTGAGTCGGAGAACAGATCCGCCGGCCCCGGATGTTCACCATAGAGATTTCCGGCGGACCAGATGGTCGCCAGAGTCTCTATGATCGTCGGAGGCCGGGCGCAATGTTATTCAAAAAAATAGCGCCGCCTCGGCTGGGAAGCTGAGATCGTTTTTTTTATTTTGGGCTTCCCAGCCTAGGGTTGAGATGTGGGGTCTTATTGACCCCATATCTCACTGAAAAGAGGTCATGTCATATTTCCATTACAAGGGATGTTTACATTCCTTGTAATAGGAATAAAAGTGATCAAAAAACACTTTTTTTTTTTTTAAAGTGTCAAACTGAAAAAAAGTAAAATAAACAATAAAAAAAATATATATAAATTTTTTTAAAGCGCCCCTGTCACCGCAAATGTTAGAGCGTGTCACCGCAAATGTTAGAGCGAGAGCAATACATTTTAGCTCTAGACCTCTAACTCAAAACATGTAACAAAAATTTGAAGTGTCGCCTATGGGGATTTTTAAGTACCGAAGTTTGGCGCCATTCCACGAGCATGTGCAATTTTTAAGCGTGACATGTTGGGTATCTATTTACTCGGCGTAACTTCATCTTTCACATTATGCAAAACAATTGCGTTTAGTTTTTTTTTTAATGCATGAAACTGCCCCCCCCCCCCAAAAAAAAACGCGTTTGAAAAATTGCTGCGCAAATACCGTGCGAGATAAAAAGTTGCAATGACCGCCATTGTATTCTCTAGGGTCTCTGCTGAAAAAAACATATATAATGTTTGGGGGTTCTATGTAATTTTCTAGCAAAACAAAATGATGATTTTTACATGTAGGAGAGAAATGTCAGAATTGGCCTGGTTGGCAAGGGGTTAATTATCTGACAAACTATTTAACTGGCAGCCTATCTTTCCAGTTCTCACCGATTTTGCAAGATGGTGAGCTGTTCTAAAGTGACTGAAACCCTCCGGCAGCAAGTTGTCCAGATGAAGGCCAAAGAGACCCTTTTCAGCCAAAGTAAGAGAAGTTTGTCGTTCCAAATCTGTGATTTCTAGAATATTGCATCTTTACAACGTCAAACTCATTCAAGTCCCCCAGGAAGGCTGGTCGTCCACGAAAGACAAATGCAAGCGAGGATAGGATAATGCGAGAATCTCAATGGGCAATCAGTTCAACACTGCGGCTGCTCGCCAGTTCTGCGCTGGACAGAGTAAGGATCTGTCTGGTCATACAGTGTGTCCTCTTAAGAGAATTTGGACTGAAATCCCGCTCTGCAGTAACCAAACCTCTCATTAGCAGAAATGATCAAAAGGCAAGACTAGAGGTCGACCGATATATCGGCCTTTTTTAACCACTTTAAGACCGGTCCTGTTTTTCAGACTCCGTGTTTTCTAGCAAAAAAAATAAAAATAGTTTTTAACTTGTAAATTACTTAGAACCCCCAAACATTATATAAAAAAAAAAATTCTAACATCCTACAGAATAAAATGGCGGTCATTGCAATACTTTTTGTCACACCGTATTTGCGCAGCGGTCTCACAAGCGCACTTGTTTTGGAAAAAATTCACTTTATTGAATTAAAAAATAAAACAGTAAAGTTAGCCCAATTTTTTTTTATATTGTGAAAGATAATGTTACGCGGAGTAAATTGATACCCAACATGTTACGCTTCAATATTGCGCCCGCTCGTGGAATGGCGTCAAAATCTCCATAGGCGACGTTTAAAAAATTCTACAGGTTGCAGGTTTTAAGTTAGAGGAGGTCTAGGGCTAGAATTATTGCTCTCGCTCTGACGATCGCAGCAATACCACACATGTGTGGTTTAAACACCATTTTCATATGCGGGCGCTGCTCACGTATGCGTTCGCTTCTGTGCGTGAGCTCGTCGGGACAGGGAGCTTTAAAAAATTTTTTTTTTTTTTACTTTATTTTATTGATTTTAAAACTTTTTTTTAAATATTTGGGTCACTTTTATTCCTATTACAAGTAATGTAAACATCCCTTGTAATATAAAAAAGCATGACAGGTCCTCTTAAATATGAGATCTGGGGTCAAAAAGACCTCAGATCTCATGTTTGGACTTAAATGCAATAATAAAAAAAAATGGCAACAAAAAAAGTGTCCCTTTAAGATGTATGGGCGGAAGTGTCATTTTGACGTCGCTTCCACCCTGCAGTGATATGGAGACGGGTGGGGGCTATTTTCCCCTCACTCGTCTCCATACACAGTAAGGGAGCAGACCCGATCGCCTCCGCCGCTGCCGATGGCTCCAGTAAGCGGCGGAGGGCTCCGGAGAGCCGCGGGAGGGGGCCCTCTCCCACCGCCAATAAAAGTGATCTCGTGGCATATCCGCCGCAGAGACCATTTTTATTTTGTAGCGGACCGCCCGCTGAAGAGGATACTGGGGTTATGGTAGCTAGCTGCTACCATAACAACGGTATTCCTCTTCACAGAGGACGTAAAACTCTGGCGGGCGGTCCGGAAGCGGTTAAGAAATCGTCATTGGCCGATTTTTGTGCAAAAAAATAAATAAAAATAAAAATCGCCCGATTACCTCCCTTTACCACACTCCACTGAGCGGCTCTGTACTCAGTGTGTGAAACTGACTTGCAACTGACGCAGAGAGAGGAGCTGTCAGAATTTAGCATAATGTCGGGGGTGGGCGGGACCCGGGATGGGCGGGACCGAGCTATCAAACACCAGCCGATGGGATCTGGGCGGGCCGCTACGTGTATGTGGCCCCGCCCACTTTCCCGATCAGCCCAATCGTTGGCTGGTGTTTGATAACTGCAGGGTCCCGCCCACCCCCGACATCACGCTGAATTCTGACAGCTGGTCTCCCTCTGCATTCAGTTACATATACAGAAACTGACAAATCGGCTCAGTGTGAAACCTGCCAGTGCCAACCAGTGACACCTGCCAGTGCCAAAAAATAAATAAAAATAAAATCGGCTTAAAATATCGGCCGCAAAAAAATCGTCATCTTATATTAGTCATCGGCCGCCCGATTTCTAAATATCGGCATCGGCCAGAGAAAAACCCATATCGGTCGACCTCTAGGCAAGAGTAACCTTTGCTGAGGAGCATGTTGTGTGGACGGAGGAGAACTGCTCCAAAGTACACACTTTAGTGATGAAAGCAAATTTAATTTATTTGGATCCGATGGGAAACATTATGTTCATCGTCAAACTGGGGAAGACTGAGGGTGAAGCATTATGGTTTGGGGGATGTTTTCTGCAGGAGTTGGGCCTCTTATACAGCTACATGGCAGAAGGAAGGTAAATGTTTATCAGAACCTTCTTTGACAACATGCGGTTCCTTCCCTGCGTTCATCACCCAACAATTTTCATGCACGACAATGCCCCCCCCCCCCCCCCCCCCATCACACAGCAAAACTGGTAAAGCAGTTTCTTGAAGCTGAAAACATTGAGAGAATGAATTGGCCAGCCCAGAGTGCCGATCTAATCCCAACAGAAAACCTCTGCAAAATCCTTGGCGACAAAGTTATGGCCAAGAAACCCACTACAGTCACCGAACTGTGGAAGAGACTGGAAGAACAAAATCACACCAGAGCATTGTGAGAGACGAGGGATGTCCTGTGCAAAGCAGATGTGCTGAAGTCATTCAAAGCAAGGTCCCCCCCCCCCCACTTCCTACTAAGGCCTCATGCCCACTGGCGTTTTTACAGCTGCGTTTTTTGCAGCTTAAAAAAGCCTGTCCATGTTATTGTAAATATTTTTTATTTTTTTTTGAAAAAAAAAAAAAAAAACCTCGGAGCTAAAAACGCGACCGCGCATTAGTGCGCGTTTTTTGCGCGTTAGTGCGCGTTTTTTACGCTCGCGTTTTTTCTGCCTAATTCTGACGCTGAGGAACGCACTGGTCCTGGGTTTTTTTTACAGCTTACAAACGCCTATGCTCTTTACAGCTCAAAAACGCCTAGGTGGGCATGAAGCTATAGACTAACATGGACAGGCGTTTTTAAGCTGTAAAAAAACGCTCAAAAACGCGGCTGAAAAAATGCCCGTGGGCATGAGGCCTAATTGTTGTATCCTTCAGAAATTGTAGTTGTAATCTTTCTCCGTGCTACAATCATTGCTCTCCTCTAATTTTGATCATTGAGTTTTCTACAAAATAACGTTTGTATTTGTTGAAGTGTATTGGTTATTTTGAAAAACACTATTCTAGTAGCATGGTATCGCCACAACAAAAATTTTGAATGTTGAGCAATGAAGATTTAATTTTTTCTGAGGATATCAAGTGTTCAATATATTTCTCCAACTTTGATTTCCAGTGTAGGATTGTGAATATGGAGGTTTTCTTATTTGTGTGTTTTTTTCTGTGTTGGTTGAACTGAATGGACTGGCATTTTTATTTTTTAACCAGGCAACGCACATTAAAGCGGAGGACCCGCGAAAAAATTTTTTTATTAAAAGCCAGCAGCTACAAAATACTGCAGCTGCTGATTTTTAATAAATGGACACTTACCTGTCCAGGGTGCCCGCGATGACAGCAGCTGAAGCCGAGCAATCGCTCGTCTCTCGGCTGCCCCCGCCGCCATCCTCGGTGAGGGAATCAGGAAATGAATCGCTGTGGCTTCACTGCCCGGTTCCCTACTGCACATGCGCGAGTAGCGTGGCGCGTTCCCCGCTGTCTCCTGGGACCTGTGCGTTTCCCAGAAGGCTGCGGGGGGGGGGGGGGGGGGGGGAGAGACTCCCGTGGGAGTCTCTCCCTGGCAGTGGGAGCAAATACCTGTATTATACAGGTATCTGCACCCCCCTCCCCCCTGAAAGGTGCCAAATGTGACCCTGGAGGGGCGGAGGGTTCCGAAAAGCGGAAGTTCCATTGTTGGGTGGAACTCCGCTTTATTGTGTCAATGCATGTTATGATGTGTGTTTTCATATGCTCCTCAATATACATGGACATACATTATTCAAAACTAAACTCAAGAATTCCCCTAAAATCCCACTTGCCTCTAACTAAATGCTTTACTCGCCAAAATCCGGAGACCAGTCCAGAGTCGTCCCTCATCTGCGTATTGGAAGCTGAGGTACTTCTCCAAGTGCCCACATCAGTCTTGTGTGACACAACCACCATTGGATGTCCAGCGGCAGGGTCCTCTTAGGATCCAGAAATCTCAGTGGTCAGGTCAGCAAAAGTGGACCGTCACGCACCAGACGGTGCAGGCACCTCTACATCACTGGATTACCATTCTCTGGCACCCTGAAACTACACCAAGGACTCATAGTGAATAGGGGAAAAGACTTTTATAAATAATGTGTGAACCAAATATAAAAGATGTAAGCACACCGCATTTTATGAGCAGTTAGATGACCTTTGCTGCACCCATAGCCGCATCCAATCACGTCTATGAATAAATGCAACCGTCATCGAGACAGCATGAGTGAATACAATGCACACACTGAGGGCCCACTACACTCCCCGATGGCAATTGTCCATAAAGAGAAATGGAGCTCATTATCCTGCAGAAAAGACCATCTAACTGCTCAGAAAGTGCAGGGTGGTGATCTGAGTCTGCAGGATAAAATCCAAGCTTGTCTGAATTAGTCCTGATCTGGAAAACCCCTTCAACGTAACAGAGGAGTTCTTCTTTCATAAACAGCAGTAGGACCATCCATCATTTACAGTGGAACAATTTTGGATAGCCAGATAGAACAAGGCTTTGGAATGACCATACATCTGAACATAAAACCATATCATCAACCTGCCCATGGAGCATTGTGGCGAGTCAGTACCAAGGATACTGATCCAAAAACTGGAGAAACCAAAATGAAATGGGTCTTATCGGACGAAGGTCCATGCTCTTGTTACTTTGCCCACAGTAGAAAAAGTAACTCCTTACAGCAGACACAGCAAGCATGGTTTATTTTCGCTCCCTGCAATCTCCCTTCACCCTGATCTGCCGTCAAAGTTGAACTAAACTCCCTAAAATACTCACCTCTACCTTCCAGCAATGCAATGGTTACATCCCTTGCTGGCCACTGTCATCTTTTCTCTGGCTACTTTCGGGTGCAGAGTGGTTAGCCTCCTGATTGGCCAGTAGGGGAATGACGTCATCCCGCACATGGAAGTCAGTCAATCCAGCACAGCCAGAGTGTGCCAGGAACATGCAACTCAGTGTACATTTAAACACAAGACTGCAAGCAGGCAGGACACAGCAAGTCTCTTCTGCAATAAAGAGTTTCTCTGACACCGAGAGCTCTACTGAGGGAGACCAGGCAGGACACAGCAAGTCTCTTCTGCAATAAAGAGTTTCTCTGACACCGAGAGCTCTACTGAGGGAGACTTAAGAATGTCACGGTCCCCTATACCCAGAAATGTAAAAAAATTCTCTGGGTTTCAGTGGCAGATCAAGACAGAGGGAGAGCGGATAAAACTTGGCGCTCATTCATACCAGCGGGCAAGCATTAAGGTGTGCATAATGTGCGCTGGTGTGCATACATTCAGCGGCATTGCAGTGCTTTTCCACAGTTGTGTGTAATTGTCTCAAAAATGCAACAATTTTTTCCAGTGTTCACCAACGCACCACACTGGATGGAACTGAAGCCATAGGACAGTGATGGCAAACCTTGGCACTACATTTCCCATGATGCTCACGCACTCTGCAGTGTAGATGAGCATCATGGAAAATGTAGTTCCAAAACATCTGGGGATCCAAGGTTCGCCATCACTGCCCTAGGATACAAGATAAACTGGCATGTTCTTGTGTTGGGAATACGTTTAGCAACAGTGCCCAATGCAGTTAGTGTGAACAACCCCTTACCTTGCAAATCCTGGGAAAAAAGAAAAGGGTCACTAAACTTCCCCTCTCCCTGGCTGCATATACTCCCCTTTCTTTACACCCATAGGAGTAAGAAAAATACCTGGTAGTAGGGTTGAATACCGGTATCAGTGCCGATACCGAGTACATGCACAAGTACTCGCACAAATGCTCCTGATACCCGAACGCGATTTGAGCCCATACAAAATGAATGGGCTCAAATCGCACTGAAGAAATGCGCATTCGTTTGAACGGGAATGCAGTGCGATTCCTGTTCAAATTGCATGTGGTTTCCCCCCTCCGCTCCTGCGTGATTCCACACAGTATAGAAAGACAGGGAAGCGCCATCTAAGAAGTGCAGCAATGGGCAAACAAACAGTTTGTTAAAAAATGTTATCACAACTCACGTTAAAATTAATATATCTTGCATGTCAAATCCAAAACCACGGCCGTTTGCGGTGCTCACAGGGCTGGAGATGTATAGGCGGTCCGCCCCAAAGCTGACATCACTTCCGCCCTATACCCACAGGGGTCCTTCCTACACTTCCTCCAGCCCTGTGAGCACCACAAGTGGCTGTGGTTTTGGATTTGACATGCGAGACATATTATGTACTGTTAACATGTAAGGTTGTGATAAGACCTAGACAGAGGATGCTGACCAGAGTCTGTATATGTGTTAGCTCACACTGTGGATAAGCCAGAAGAGTCAGGGGGCAGGAGGGAAATTTCCAGGAAATAAATCAGAGCAAAGAGCACGTCTGCTGGACACGAGGTTTGAACGGGATGTTACATTCAACAATGTGAGTGTCAGCTAGAGAGTTATGTCGCGTACACACGATCGGAAATTCTGACAGCAAAAGTCCGATGTGAGCTTTTCGATGAAAATTCCGACCGTGTGTATGCTCCATCTGACTTTTCCTGTCGGAATTTCCACCAGCAAAAGATTGAGAGCAGGTTCTCTATTTTCCGATCGTCTGTAGCAATTCCGACACGCAAAATTCCTACGCATGCTCGGAAGCATTGAACTTAATTTTCTCGCCTCGTCGTAATGTTGTACGTCACCGCGTTCTTGACGGACGAAAGTTCAGAGAACTTTTGTGTGACTGTGTATGCAAGCCAAGCTTGAGCGGAATTCCGTCGGAAAAAACCTGCCAAGGTTTTTCCGATGGAAATTCCGATCGTGTGTACGCAGCATAACAGCGATTGCAGGATGAGTACACCTTTCTTAAACAGCTTAGTCAGCATAGGTGTTAGGAGGGGGGAACATTTGTTAAGACTAGTTAGGTTTTGGAATTCCACTTTAAAGCGTTTCTTAATAGAGAAGTCCAACCTGAGCTCGTTCGGCTGGACTTCTCCTCTGGGTCACAGGAGTGGAATTTGTTTTGCACTCCTGTGCCCTGTTTTCAGCAGAGAGCGGTCTGAAGTCCGCTCTCTGCCAACATCACTGGAATCAGTCCAAGCACCGCGCCATCCCGACAATAAAGTCTGGATCCGCCGTAGAGCTGCACGATTTTGGGAAAAATGAGAATCACGATTCTTTTGATTAGAACAAAGATCACGATTCTCTCACGATTCTTTAAAATGGTAAATTTAAAAAAAAATTAAAAATTTGCTTGTCGTCTTTTTTTTTTTTGCAAAACTTTCTTATTTTTAATATTCTTTACTTTTTAATTTCTTTATTTTATTAATTTAATTATTATTTTTTTATCATTTTTTTTCCACTTTATTGCCATCACACAGGAGAAAACAATTCACTGTGTGATACCAATTGGAGGTTCTCTTTATTGACCCTCTCACTTCCAAAAACAGGAGTCCTAGTACTCCTGTCACAGCTGAGATGGGAAGAGCACAGGTCTCTTCTCTCACTGTGAACATAGGCGGCAGGGACAGGAGACAGACGGAGGACAGACTCGGCGGCCGGGGGGGGGGGGGGGGGACGGAATCCCGAAGACAGCCAGCCAAGTGTGGTATGTGGGGGGGGGGGGGAGAGAGGGGGGAGAAGGGAGGACGGACAGCAGCACACATTTTCTTATAGAAACTCACCGCCGCCGGTATGTTGAAATTGTCTCTCCTCTGCTCGCACACAACCCTGCCTCCTCCTAACCCTGCGCTGTGATAGACAGAACACATCCCAGCATTGATTGGACCCGCATTCTGTCTATCACAGCGTGGGGTTAGGAGGAGGCGGGGCTGCGTGCGAGCAGAGGAGAGACTGTTTCAATGCATCACGCTCTATGATCAATTTGCGTTCCACGCTGGTTACGTGGAACTGGCGGGGATTTAAGAAAATCGCGGTCATCCAGCCTGGAGATCGTGGGGGGGGGTGAATCGAGATCGCGATTCTCAAACGATTAATCGTGCAGCTCTAATCCGCCGGGTGCCTGGACTGATGCCCGACTTCCCCCTGTAAACTGACCACGGTTAATCATGGCTGCTGAGCCCTAACACTGGTCAGTTTACTCGCCTCCATCATCCGCAGCTCTCCTCTCCCCCCTCCCCTCCCTGCCTGTTAGCTAGTCTGTGTGTGAGCCCTCCCTTGTAGCACCGCTCCAAGCAGTACAAACATTACTGCACACAAGCACTGCCATCCCTACGGCTAGTATAACCTGTAGTATATACTGCAAGCCTTTTTGTAAAAAAAAAAAAAAAAATTCTACTAAATACCTTATTCCTTTTCCCTGATCAGCGGTCACGTGACGTCGCTCTCTTTCTCTGATGTATGTAGTAGGGAGGGAGGTCAGGTGACCACCCAGTAGACATCAGAGGGAGATCCCGGTCCCTCCCTAGTACAAACATCAGAGGGGAGAGAGATGGGCGATCATGTGACCGCTGATCGGGGAGAAGGAATAAGGTATTTAGAAGATGAATTTTACAAAAAAGGCATGCAGTATATACTATAGGTTATACTAGCAGTGCTTGTTTGCACTGCCTTAACAACCCCTTTAAGGACTTGTTTGCTCCAATGAGCCGTGCTGAATGTACAGTTGTTAGCATGTACTGGAAGACACGGTGTGGATGCAGCTTTTGTGGCGCATCACACGGTTTCCACAGAAATGTGATGAAATGTCACATTCTGATACAGCTCTATTCAGCACAGTGGTGTTGCAGTGGTTTGCATTGCAACCTGCTGCTCTGAAATGTTTTTTATTCAGCATCACTGTGGCCTAAACTGACAGCTTAGTATAGCCGACTCTTTGCTTTGTCTATCTATTGGGGCTGTGCTGGAAACAGCGGCCATCGTAACCCCAACCTGTGTGAACCCTAACTCTACTGGTTGAATGTTCTTAAAGTGGTTGTAAACCTAGTTACACCACTTTTACCTACAGGTAAGCCTATAATAAGGCTTACCTGTAGGTACTGGAAATATCTCCTAAACCTGCACCGTTTAGGTGTTTACCACATACGCTGCCGCCATCGCCGCATGCACACTGAAGAAAGGGCACGATCGTGCCGTTTCTAAAGGGCCCATGCTGTGACCGGCAGCTCCCACACGCATGAGTGGGAGTGACGTCACGCGACTCCGGCCAGTCACAGAGTCGGCATCCCCGGAAGGAAGAGGGGTGAAGATGGATGCGGCCACCAGCCGAGACATCGCGGGCTTCGTCTGCAGGTAAGTGGCACATAATGGGCTAGTATGCGATGCATACTAGCCCATTATGCTTTTACTTAGCAGGGAACAAAAGAGGAAGTAAAACCCATCAGGGTTTACTTACTCTTTAAAAGCTCAGCTCTGAGAATAAAAAATAAAAAATCTACTCTTGCAGCAGGAGCTGTGAGTGGCTTACAGGAGGAGGCTGCTGGAGTAAGGCTAGGTACACACACTACGTTTTTTTTCATTTAACCCAGTGGGCTCAAAGAAAAAAAAATGACAGTTTGCCATACTACCACACGCAATGTTAGTGCGGCAATCTCCCCCCCGCTTGTGCCTTTGTGTTCTGACTGCCACCCGCCCACCAGAATATATTGATCAGCCATTGGCTGCCAACTGGATGCTGGTTTTCCAGTATGCCCATTTGATAGATGCCACTGATGGAAGAAGGGGAGGATCAGAGGAGACAGGATCAAAGAGCCTTTTTACACAATGCAGAGGATTAACCCCTTAGGTTCCACAGTGAGTATAACAAGCCTGCTTTACTGCATATACAGACTGATTTTACTGTTGTGGGTTTAGTAAAACTTGCCATACATGGATAGAAAATCGTTAAAAATAATAATAATTGTTTTTGATAAAGATGTATGTTAACGCCATCATTGTATCAAATGGTTTTCCCACATATTATTGATCGTTAATGACATTCGTGGTAAATTTTTGCCGACCAATGATCAATGCACATGGGCTGTACATTTTTCCAAACTATTTACAATCGATTTCCCTACTAATATTCTGAAAATTGTTGAGCACACAACAAAAATGTCAACATGAATTTTTCTTTTGGCATAAAACCTTGCATTTCGAGAATCAAAATGCGCCCACTTTTCACAAAATAAGGTGGATGGAGGATTCCCCCTCCCCCAGGATATTGTATTCTGTCCACCACTGTCAAAATACACCGATTAGCTACCACCGCTGATTGTAAAAAGATTTTTTAACATGTCTCTTCGTCAGAAGACTAAATGACTGACATTTGACAAGCAGGGATGGTAACTAGAGATGCGCCGAAACATATCGGGCGAAAATGGTGTTATTGGCAGAAGAGAAAAAGATGCCGATAATGGCGCAGAAAACACACACACACGATTTTGCTGCGATTTTACTGTGCTTATGGCAGGGAGGATTTGATTTAAATCATAATTTTTAAAGAGCAACTGTCATCTCTGCCCCGCAGCAGCTCCTCCTCTGACCCGCTGTTGACTCACCGACAGTCCCATTCACTTTAATGGGATGGCTGGTGATGCGGCAGTGACACAACAAGGTGAGGGACGTGGCGGCAGCAGGCGAGTGGATGCCCACTAACAGGCGCTGCCATGATGGATCTGAAATGACAGGTGCTCTTTAAATGTAAGGACTTATTCTTACTGGTAGTTAGAATTAGAGCTGCACGATTTATTGTTTAGAATCGAAATCGCAATCTTTTTCCCTTCCCGATCTTCAAAACAGCATGTCACTGTCTTTCTAATGTGCAGAGAGTTCTCACAGCTGGGAAAAAAATCCAGGCAGCCTGCCAAGTTTTATCACAACACCTAATAAGTAGAAACAAAGCATCTCTTCGATCTTTTATCAAAGGAAAGAACTCCGGCGTTTAAATGAAGCAAGTTTAACCATTTAAAGACCAAATCTTCTCTGACATTTGTTGCTTACAAGTAAAAATCATTTTCTGCTAGAAAATTACTTGGAACACCCAAACATGAGATCTCTCTGAGATCCTAGAGAATAAAATGGTGGTTGTTGCAATATTTTATGTCACACCGTATTTGCGCAGCGTTTTTTTTTAAATGCAATTTTTGGGGAAAAAATACACTTTAATGAATAAAAATAAAAAATAAACAGTGAAGTAAGCCCAATTTTTTTGGTATAATATGAAAGATGTTACATCGCGAGAATTATAATCGTTATTCTAAGCAAAAAAATTGAATTTAAATAAAATAAATGATTTTAAAAAAAAAAATCATCGATTTTTATCCAACCTGGCCTATGGTGTGTTTTTCATAGGTCACGTGATGCAAAAACATAACATGGGTGCATTATTGATGCGTTCTTGCTGCATTTTCAATGCATTTCAACAGGGAGGTGCTCTTTTGGTGCATATTTTTCTTTTTAAAGCTCCACCCAAAAGAGGACAATCCGCTTTGAGCATTCCTCCCCCTCCTATGCCACATTTGGCAAATCATTTTTTTTTGGGGGGGGGGGGGAGCAGGTACCTAGCTTTGACAGGTACCTGCTTACACTCGGGCCGCCTAAGTGACTTGAGCGGCCGTTCTCCTCCCCCTCCCTGTAATTTTCTGGGACATGTCACAGGTCCTAGAAGATTGCCCAGCCATTGAGGCGCAGCGCGACTTGCACATGCGCGGTACGCACCTGGCTGTGAAGCCGCAAGCTGTCACAGCTGGGTGCCCACACTTGTAATGCCAGCAGCGGGGAGAAGAGAGGGAGAGGAGCAAGGGTTCGGACGGCCGCATCCCTTGATCATGGGACAGGCGAGTGTGTGTTTAATAAAAGTCAGGAGCTACACTTTTTTTTAGCTGCTGACTTAATAAAAACACAACGGTTGGAACACCATTTTGACCAAACATGCAGCAAGCAAGATTTTTAACACCACAATGGAAACGCAACAGACCAGTGTGAAGACATACAGTGGGTACGGAAAGTATTCAGACCCCCTTACATTTTTCACTCTTTGTTATATTGAAGCCATTTGCTGAAATCCTTTAAGTTCATTTTTTTCCTCATTAATGTACACACAGCACCCCATATTGACAGAAAAACACAGAATTGTTGACATTTTTGCATATTTATTAAAAAAGAAAAACTGAAATATTACATGGTCCTAAGTAATCAGATCCTTTGCTGTGACACTCATATATTTAACTCAGGTGCTGTCCATTTCTTCTGATCATCCTTGAGATGGTTCTACACCTCCATTTGAGTCCAGCTGGGTTTGATTATACTGATTGGGCTTGATTAGGAAAGCCACACCCCTGTCTATATAAGACCTTACAGCTCACAGTGCATGTCAGAGCAAATGAGAATCATGAGGTCAAAGGAACTGCCTGAAAAGCTCAGAGACAGAATTGTGACAAGGCACAGATCTGGCCAAGGTTACAAAAAAAAAATTCTGCTGCACTTAAGGTTCCTAAGAGCACAGTGGCCTCCATAATCCTTAAATGGAAGACGTTTGGGAGGACCAGAACCCTTCCTAGAGCTGGCCGTCTGGCCAAACTGAGCTATCGGGGGAGAAGAGCCTTGGTGAGAGAGGTAAAAAAGAACCCAAAGATCACTGTGGCTGAGCTCCAGAGATGCAGTCGGGAGATGGGAGAAAGTTGTAGAAAGTCAACCATCACTGCAGCCCTCCACCAGTCGGGGCTTTATGGCAGAGTGGCCCGACGGAAGCCTCTCCTCAGTGCAAGATACATGAAAGCCGCATGGAGTTTGCTAAAAAAACACCTGAAGGACTCCATAAGATTCTCTGGTCTGATGAGACCAAGATAGAACTTTTTGGCCTTAATTCTAAGTGGTATGTGTGGAGAAAACCAGGCACTGCTCATAATCGGTCCAATACAGTCCCAACAGTGAAGCATGGTGGTGGCAGCATCATGCTGTGGGGGTGTTTTTCAGCTGCAGGGACAGGACGACTGGTTGCAATTGAGGGAAAGATGAATGCGGCCAAGTACAGGGATATTCTGGACGAAAACCTTCTCCAGAGTGCTCAGGACCTTAGACTGGGCCGAAGGTTTACCTTCCAACAAGACAATGACCCTAAGCACACAGCTAAAATAACAAAGGAGTGGCTTCACAACAACTCCGTGACTGTTCTTGAATGGCCCAGCCAGAGCCCTGACTTAAACCCAATTGAGCATCTCTGGAGAGACCTAAAAATGGCCGTGCAGCAACGTTTACCATCCAACCTGACAGAACTGGAGAGGATCTGCAAGGAGGAATGGCAGAGGATTCCCAAATCCAGGTGTGAAAAACTTGTTGCATCTTTCCAAAAAGACTCATGGCTGTATTAGATCAAAAGGGTGCAAATACTAAATACTGAGCAAAGGGTCTGAATACTTAGGACCATGTGACATTTCAGTTTTTCTTTTTTAATAAATCTGCAAAAAATGTCAACAATTCTGTGTTTTTCTGTCAATATGGGGTGCTGTGTGTACATTAATGAGGAAAAAAATGATTTTAGCAAATGGCTGCAATGTAACAAAGAGTGAAAAATTTAAGGGGGTCTGAATACTTTCCGTACCCACTGTATATAGAATTTAAAGGGATACATTTTTCTTGAACTTTTCTTGTGCTAAAGGTGCCGATAAAGGACAACAATAAATTCATATTCATTCATGATATTAAAAGTCAAATATGATACAATTCTATATAAAAATATATATTTTTTTTTACAAACTGTGATTTTTAGTTTTAGCCAAGTGCACACTGAATTTTCATTTTCGGCACCAAAATTTCCATTCGGCGCACCTCTAACACACTGATCAGACAGTCCCTGCTAAACCAACCGAATTTCAACCAGCTGTAGTATTTCTCCCTATCCCAGCACCCTGTTACACATAATGAGCATTTCATTCTGGCAGTGTGGGGGAGGGGGCCACTGTCAGGGCGATTTTCTTTTCTAAGGCCTCATGCACACAGGACATTTTGCTCACTCTCCTAGACGCCTATCCTCCTGGCAGCAGCATTTTGGCAGAAAAAAAAAAACAATTGACGTTTGCAAACACACGTAACGCGTTAAGGCGCGTCAAACGCTTCAGCGTTAATTCATTTCACTGGCCAGAATAATAATTTATCCTGGCCATTGAAATGAATTACTGCTCAAGTTCTAAATGTGCCATGTGCTTAGATGCATTTACATGTGTCAAACATTTTTTCTGCCAAAACGCTACTGTTGTTGGTTTTGTTGTCTGCCTCTAAAAACACCTGTGTGCAGGACACGCAGGCCAACATGCAGGGGTATAACGCACCTAACAGTCATAGCTAGCTGCCCACTGCATATGCGCTGCACTTAGTGACCTGTCCCAGAAGACTGCGGGGAAGGGGGAGGAGAACGTCTGCTTGGATCGCCTAGGCCAGGGATCTACAAACTACGGTCCTCCAGCTGTTGCAGAACTACATGTCCCATGATTCATTGCAAAACTCTGACATTCACAGACATGACCAGGCATTGTGGGAATTGTAGTTCCTGAACTACTGGAGAGCCATAGTTTGGAGACCCCTGGCCTAGGCAATTTGAGCAGAGGAGGGGGTAACTGTCAAAACTCAGTACCTGTTCTCTCTCCGAAAAAAATAACCTGTCAAATGTGGCAGAGAAGGGGGGAGGAGGACTTAAAGTGTAACTTTCCCTTTTGGGTGGAGCCGGCCATACAAGGATTGAAATTCAGCAGGTTCAGCAGGGACCGGCTAAATTTTGATCCATGCCTGGGCAGTTGAATAGAAGTCAGTCTACTGATTGACTTCTGTAAAACCACCCTGTCTTGATTGGCACTGCAGGATATAGCCGGTAGCACTGATCAGTCTATTTTGACGGCAGGGAAGTCTCCTCAGTCACAATACAATAGCTCAGTAAGGAGGATTGCCCCATCCACATCAAGTGTATGGATGGGGCAATCAAGTCAGTGTTTATCGTTCTACCTACCGATTGAAAAAAACTAAAAAAAAAAAAAAAAAAAAAAAAAAAAAAAAAAAAGACTAATGTTTGGGCTGCGTTACCTTCTTCCTTGCAAGATGCTCAGACTGTACACAAGCCACAGTTACCCCCATCCCAATGTCGGCCCATTAAGAAGGTTGAAGACCTGGAGAAGCTGGCGCAGATGTCACATCACTGGAGGGGAGGCGAGCATTGATGGGTTTGATGTCACTAATGCCGCGTACACACGATCGATTTTTTCGACGGTGAAAACACTGTCGAGAAAATCGACGTGAAAAACGAGGAACAGCTTGTTCCCCTACACACGGCCGTTTTAAATGACATTTTTTTTCTTGGTCGAAAAAAATGATCGTGTGTAGGCTCCCCGGCAGCGTTTCCCTATGGGAAAACTGCCGCGGAAAAAAATGATGGGAATCACGACGAGAAAAATTAGAGCATGTTCTAATTTTTCTCGTCGTGATTAATGCCGTTTTTCCCATCGGGAAAAATGACAAAAAGCCCACACACGGTCGTTTTTCTCGTCCAAAAGAAAAAATTTAATTTTTCCCGACGGGAAAAATGATCGTGTGTACGCGGCATTAGGCTGAACTCCAGGAATTCAGCTACTTAGTAAAAACTGTATGTATACCACCAGTTAAACCCTCTCTGACAACTTGCACCTACAGGTAGGCCTAGATTAAGGCTTACCTGTAGGTGTTTGCAATATCTCCTAAACCTACACGGTTTAGGAGATATTTGCCAAAAAGAATGCACCGATGTCTACAGCGCGCAAAACGGCGCACTGAGAATGCCGGTTTTGTGAATAGGTAATGCCGGCTTTGACGGCTCCCGCACGCAAGGGCGGAGTGACGTGTTCGCTGCTCCGTCCAATCACAGCGCCGGAGCGTCGATACCCGGAATTAACCTCCGGGAGAGATGTCTGCTGCTGGAGGGGAAGACGAGGACGGCTTTGATCTAAAGTAAGTAATTCATAATGAGCTAGTATGCTAGTCATACTAGCTCATTATGCCTTTGTCTTGCAGGTTTTTTGGTTTACAACCACTTTAAGCCTAAGGCCAGCCATAGATGGTTTGAATCTTGGATCAGCAGGAACCGTGTGTGGGCAGGCTGAATGTACCAAGTTGATTTGTACAACCAGCCTGCCGGATTCACTTGTGACTATCGCTAGCTGCTGCTATAGCCGCTAGCAATAATCATGGTCTTCTCCTGGCAGATAAGGCTTCCCGCGCCTGCCGGAAGCAGACTATTGCTCATCAGTAGGGGTTCCCCTGTCAACACTGTCTGTGTTGATGGGAGAATCGTGAGAATTTTTTTTCCTGCAACCTCTGGTTGCAGGAAAGAAATTTACACAGTTTATGGCCAGCCTAACAAGGTGCCTGCCACCTCGTAGCCTTACCTCTATTATTCACATGTAAAAGGTTTATTGTGCTCCAGGAAAATAACTTCAGAAGCTCCCACGTTGCTCACTGTGGTGTCAGCTCCTTCAAAAGCAGAGTTGCTGGAACTGCTATGCCCGCACCTGCTGCCTATTTACAGAAGCCTTTGTATTATGTGAACTCTGTCACAAAATACAAAGGCTTCTCTAAATAGGCAGCAGACGAGTGGGGAACATAGCTGCTGTGTGTGCTTCTCTCCCCTCACAGCCAGAGTGCTATAAACCCGTCACATATAATCCCCTTGTCTGCCTCCCTCGCTACCACATTTGGCACGTTTTTGGAGGATGGGGAGGGGTTGACAGGTACACCGCGGGAAAATGAGATGGAGGTTGCCCCCCCCCATTCAGAGCACAGTGCAATTTGCACATGCACAGTAGGTAACTGGCTGGGTAGCCTTTTTTTCTTAGCCAGGATGGCGGTGCCCGCACCCGAGAACCGATTCAAGAATTGGCTCGGGTGAGGACACCGCTGGATCCCTGGACAGGTAAGTGCCTTAATAGTAAAAGTTAGCAGCTACAGTATTTGTAGCTGCTGACTTAACTTCTGGAGGGGGAGGGGGGTGTCCTCTAAGTCTAATTGTCTATTACTTAGGCTGCATTCAGTGTATTGAATCATGGGCAGATTTCCGCTATTTAAAAGAGCCGAGGTGTGAATGAATGAAAAAAAAAAAAAAAACGCAGAATGCTCATTTGAGATGCCATTCATTTGAATGGCACCTAAAATCATCAAGCGGTTCTGGTGCAATAAATCATGCTGCAATCACGGGAAGCCGCATTGCGTGAAGCTTGTCTCCGTTCAGGGGCTACTTTTTAGGGCGACATGCTTCACGCAATGCTGGTTGCCGCGTGATTTGTCGTTCAACAATCGCGGCAGAACTGCATCGCGATTTTAGGGGCCATTTAAATGAATACCCTCTCAAATGTGCTTTCTGCAATTTGTCGCTCACACCTCAAGGCTTTGAAATCGTGGGAAATCTGCCCGCAATTGAAAACGCTGAGATGTGAATGCAGCTTAAGAGACACTTGGACTTGAAGAGGCGTTCCCTCCCCCCTCCAAAAATTAAACGTCAGCAGCAACAAATACTGTAGCAGCTGACTTTTACTATTAGGGCACTTGCCTGTCCAGGGGTCCAGCGGTGTCTTCACCCGAGTTGATTCTTTAATCAGCTCTCGGGTGCTGGCGCCGTCTTCTCATGTGCGAATCACATTGCGCTCTGAGAATGGGCCGGCTGCGGGGAGGGGGGGTGGGTAGCGAACTTCGGGCTCACTTCCCCGCGGTGGACTGAGCCGGAAGCGGGTACCTGTCAAAACCAGGTAGCCACGCCCCCATAAAAAGGTGCCAAATGTGGCAGCGGAGGGGAGGAGGCAGACAGGTGGAGTTTCCCCTTTTGGGCGGAACTCGGCTTTAACACACCAGTGTGCCGCCACCTTTCGCACAGCACTGAATTCCTGGTGGCCTTTCATTGTGAATGGGATGCCGATGCCTATTTTAAACCCTCGTGGTTTTCCACCTTAATACATTCTATGCATTAAGGTGTAAAACCTCCTGTGATGCAGCAGCCCCCCTTTTACCTACCTGAACCCGATCTTTCCATCAACGGGGATGAGCACAGCAGCTCCAACCGGTGTCTTGGATCCTGATTGGATAGATTGATAGCAGTGCAGCCATTGGCCCCCGCTGCTGTCAAATTGAATGACGCGGGGGCGGAGCCAAGTCCTGCTGTCTGTCTCATTGGATGCAGCAGGACGCCCGCACGAGTGCCCCGAGGCAGAGCGGCTCTCCAGCGGGACACTCGAGAAGAGGAGGAGCCATGAGCGCCGCTGAGGGACCCCAGAAGAGGAGGATCGGGGCCACTCTGTGCAAAACCAACTGCACAGGAGGGAAGTATAACTTTTTTTTTTTTTTAAATGAACCTTAAGACCCCTTTCACACTGAGGCGCTAAAAATATCGCCTGCAAAGCGCCCTGAAAGAGCCTCTCTCCTTTCACTCCAGTGTGAAGGCCCTAGGGCTTTTACACTGGGGCGCTGCGCTGGCAGGGCGTCAGAAAAAGTCCTGCCAGCAGCTTCTTTGCGGCGCATTAGGAGCGGTGAATACGCCCCTGCCCATTGAAATCGCTTTGCGGGCGCCTTTATCCCTTTTACGGCCACTAGCGGGGATTAAAAGCACCCCGCTAGCTGCCGAAAAAAACTACGGTAAATCGCGGAGTTTTACCGCTGACGCCGGGGCGCTGCGAGTGTGAAAGCACGCTTACATATCCTTTAACAGACAAGCCAGTCTTTGCTCCCCACGTGCACCAATGGGCCTTGGCCACCCATAACCTGTCACCGGTTCACCTTCCTTGGACCCCTTTTGGTCGGTCCTGAACGCTGCAGACCGGGAACACCCCACAAGACCGGCAGTATTGGAGTTGCTCTGACCCCGCCATCCACCCATTATTATTTGCCTCTTATCAAAGTCGCTCCAATCCTTACGCCTGCCCATTTCTTTTTTTAAGATTTCAAAACAGAAACTTCAGGGCCAACATGTTCACTCGCTTCCTTCTATATCCCACCTGCTTGTCAGGTGCCATAGTCACACGATAATCAATGTTATTCTCTTTATGTCATCGGTCACAATGTTGCGGCTGATCGCCGTGTAGCGCCATCACGCAGAATGCATTGGTGTGCGCCACAACGCCCCAGACTTGGCGTTATTTACGTACGCCACGCGTTACCGCAACGTACAGCGCCAAAATGTCACGAGGCCCTAAAAAAGAGCGTACCAGGGGCCCCAAAATCCGCAGGCCGGATACAGGGGCAGCGCCAATGTATGGCACCAGGCCCCGCGGAGCACACGGTGGGCACCTCTTACACCGACACTGGGGGAGGGGGCCAAGGCAGCACCCACTGGGGGGGCCCCCATAGTGACAGGTCAGTGAGGGCCCCAGGGCCTTCCTATAGACATGCTGATCCTGGCAGCCCAGCTCCTCCATACTGTGTGTGAGTGATGTGTGCCCAGCACCATGCTGCATCCCTTCCCCCTCCTCCTCCTCCACCCTCTCTCACCCCTTGGCATGATCGGCCTCGTCCTCGTTGTCGCCGTCGATGCCGCAGGTGTCCTGGTCGTCCAGCTCCAGGCTCTGCTGACTGGCCGCAGACTCGCTGTCCTCCGCCATCACGACTCAGACACAGAGAGGGGAGGACGGGCGCCCGCAGCCAGCCACAGCATCCCGCGCAGCGGCATCTAGCGGCCAGGAGAGGAAGGTGCAAGCACGCCTCCGCTCTGTCACTTGTTCTCTACGGCCGCCAGGGGGAGCTCTCCCTTCTCAACAGAGGCCACTGCTGGGGCTCATTGCCTATTGATTGTTGATGTCATCACTTAAAGTGGTACAGAAGGCAAAAAAATAAATGATAATAATTAATTAACCACTTCAGCCCCGGAAGGGAAATTCGATGAAGCTGACTTCCATCAGTCTTGCCTACACGCCATCAGTCAGAAATCCGACCGTCCCAAACGCTGTGACGTAAAACACTCAGACGAGCCGAGAAAAATTAAGTTCAATGCTTCTGAGCATGTGTCGACTTGATTCTAAGCATGGGTGGGTTTTTTGTCCGATGGAGTTCCCCACAGACGATTGGAATTTGCTATCGTTTTTTTCCCGTCGGATAAATTTAAAACATGTTCTATTTTTTCTCACCGATGGAAAAAAGACTGATGGGGCCCATACACGATCGGTTTGTCCGATGAGAAAAGTCCATCGGACTGTTTTCATGGGTAAAACCGATCGTGTGTACGCGGCATAAGTGGTGATGATATGTTTGTACTTTACTAACAACACATGTCAAAATTGCAAAACTGTGTTTAGGCGTTAGAATTTGTTTTGCCATCCGCCGTGAAGGGGTTAATGATGTTAACATTTTATCGACCAGCCGCCGTCATTATACTGCGGCAGGTTGGCTCGTTCCCGCAAATCGCCGTAGCTGTACGTCAGCTCAAGAAATCGCTTTTGTGGGCGGGTGCGCGCCCCCATGGGCCAGCGGGGGAGCCAATCAGTGGGATCAACAGACTAGATGTCCGCCGGCCACCCGCGATCGTTCCCCGCAGTGACAGAACGAGAATCTTTCTGTGTAAACAAGGCAAATCTCTGTTCTGACAGGGGAGATCACATAGCTCCTCTCTTTCTGCTATACAGGAAGACAGATCTATGTGTTTCCCCGTCACTCAACGTGTTTCGCATTTCACATTGAAGACTGCAGGGCAGGATTTTTCAGGCGTTTTTCAGGTGCTATTTTTAGCGCCAAAACGCCTGAAAAACGCTCCAGTGTGAAAGGGGCCTTATTCTACACAATTTTTTTATTGTGCAGAAAAAAAACAACAGAAATTAAATTAGTGATGCTATCTGCCAATCAAATAAAAATAACTTAACAAAAAAGTGTGAATCAAAACTCACCAAACTTCTACTAACATGAAATTAACAGAAGGGGCCCAAAGTCTCCATAATTGTTCTATTTTTATATATATATATTTTTTTTTTCACACAGCAGGATGTAAGCTGTAGTGAAACTACAAGTCCCATGAGTCATTGCACCGCTGACAGTTACAAGCATGACTCCCAAAGGTAGAGGCATGATGGGACTTGTAGTTCCACAACAGCTGGAGGGCCACAGTTTGAGCTACTTTAGGGCTTATGCTCACAGATCCTTTTTTCGGTAAAGTGTAAAAATGGAGTGTCACAGATGGTGAATACAGCCTGCTGCCAGAC
This sequence comes from Rana muscosa, assembly GCA_029206835.1. NCBI lineage: Eukaryota > Metazoa > Chordata > Amphibia > Anura > Ranidae > Rana > Rana muscosa. Next base: position 270,865,767 of record CM055122.1, read on the forward strand.
TGGAATATACAGCAGCTGTATGCACATGTGAGCAGCACTTCCATATGTATGTATACACCGAATGTATATACAAGTACTGCTCAGATGTGTGCACAGCGATTGCGTATTTTTAGCCTGTCATTGATTTTGATAGGCTGCTATGACTGAGGGGCCAAAGTACATCCATTTTTTACACTGTATGGGCAAAGCTTTGGTGCACATGAGCTGAGTAATGTCATTACTACATAAATACTGCATATAAATATAATACTTATTATAATGAATTCTGTGCAATATACTGAAGGACAACAAACAGACAGAATGACAACTACATTGTGTTCTGTTTAAGATGCTTTATTGTTTTAATAAAAGTAAAATCAAATCAGCTACATAGCCCTCTTCTGAAAAAACAGCATTAAGTTGGTTCTATAATGAATAAAATACATTCAGTTGGAAAGTGTGAAGCAAAGTCACCATTGGCTAATCTGAGGTCACAGAGAGATGGAGCAATGACATGATATAATATGATGATGTCATCACAGTGACATCTAGTGGCTAAATTGCATTACACCAAGACACAATGTTACTGATATGATATTTTTTAGGACAGAATTCAGCAACCTTTTTAACATGGAATCCCTGAAGTAGATCCCTAATAATGTAAAACAATGTGTCTCTGTGGCCCAATACATACAAGGTAAAATATCTAATTTTAAAATTAAATCAAACAGTGTGTTATACTAATGGTTGTCCATAAAAAACATATTTATACAAATAAAAGTGACGCATATGATAAAAAATATAAAAATTTAAATTAAGTAAAAGTGAATTAGTCCTCCATGCTGAACAAAATGGTGACTTCCAAAGTGATTGTGCTGTGATCAACCACCACCATCCAATCAATATGCTTACCAAAAAGCAGTAATAAACAAGCCTGTATGAAGCCTTTCTTTAATCCTCCATGTGGGTAAATAGATCTGTCTCCACCAAAATCTCAGACCACTCTCTCAATCCTTCAGTTAATATGTTTCTCAAAAGACAAAAATGGCCATCATTACCCAAAATTCCATACTTTAATAGTTTAAAAGGTCATATAAAAGATTTGCACTTACATGTATGTGTGCCTTAGACCGGCACTGAGTCTCTCCAGCTTTCCAGTGTTAGCCAGTGATGGCTGTGTGCTACTAGGAGCCGGCGTGCGGTTCAAGCCTCGTTTTCAGTGCGGTACATTCAGCACGAAATTACGTCAGCGTCGCACAACCAGTCTCAACGCGTTTCGCATAAATAATGCGTCATCAGGAAGCTTCATACATACATGTGAGTGCAAATCTTTTATATGACTTTTTAAACCAGTGGTTCTCAACCTTTCTAGTGCTGTGATCCCTTGATAAAATTTCCCAAGTTGTGGGGACCCCTAACAGTAAAATTATTTTCGTAGCGTGGGTTGTCAGCACCCAAGGCAAGACAAGTAATTTGCTCCCCTAACCCATGGACAATTAGCGCTCCTTGAGTCCCTTTCCACTTGTACCGTATTAAAAACCCTTATGGTACATTTTAAGATGTACCACTCTCTTTGTTCTCCCTTCATTCCCTTTCATCTCTCTCTATCCTAATTTCTTTCTTTTTTTACCCCATCCCTCTCTCTAGCCGTCTTTCTTGTTTTCTCCCCCTTTTTCTTTGTTCCTCCCCCTCTTTTCCGCTCCCTTTTATGTATTCTCTATTTCTTTCTCTTACTCCTTGGTGGGGGGACTGGGATGAGTGGCAGTGCTGGGGGGAGTTCTGATCAGCCAACTTAGGTGCTCTTGATCAAGGTCATCTGCTGATCTGAGAACTGTAGTGGGGACTTTTAATGGCAACTATAATCACAGGTAGTGTTACTCACTGTGTCTTCGGCTTCACTGTGTCTCCGACTTTGTGGTGTCTCATAGCAGTGACACCAATACCGAAATCAGGAGATGGGGTCTCCTCCAGTCCCTCCCACTTCACATTCCTCACCAGTCAGCTGACCTCTAGTCTCTGCCCCCCAGCCATGCCGTGAACTGAATAGGTGGCTCCGAAGAGGCTGAGTGGGCGGCCACAGGCTCCAGGGACAGCCCTGCTGGTCGGCCACAGGCTCCAGGGACAGCCCTGCTGGTCGGCCACAGGCTCCAGGGACAGCCCTGCTGGTCGGCCACAGGCTCCATTGATTTAATTGACAACTTGTTGATATTATTGCACATTTTTTGCACTTACACTTTGTTGATTTGATTATTGACAATCTGTTGATAACACTGTACAAACTTTTTTTGATATAAGGTTTGTTCACTATAGCACAGATTTAAGGTTTATCATACTAATTAGGTAGGAGGTACTAGGAGTATCACCCATAAGGATCTCCCATAGTACATAGGGCATACACGCATATATTTTTTATTCAAAATATATTTTCTTGGCAAGATCAGGAGTGGTATGATTTAAATTGGTATAGAAGTTAGCGCAATCCACACACTGGTCATAATTTAAACATTCCACTTTAGGGTGGTATGTAGATTTGATTGCAGCAAACTAAATCATTGGAGATATATATTTAGCTTTTTTTGCGCCGGTAGCACTTTTCTTTCATAACACAACATTAGCAGAAGTTGCCCAAAGGGTAGCGCTAAAGAGCTGAAAAACCACATAGTTTTGTGTTTGTTGGCTGACAATTCTTTGCCGTTTGTATGCAATACAAGTTCACGGCTAACGCCCTTCAGACAAAAGTTCTACGCTTTGTCCGCAGAAAATCTGATTGTGTGTACCAGGCTTTACTATGTAATGTGACAGCAGGAAGGTAAAGTCACCTGGTTGCATCCAGGGGGGTAGATATATTTCGCCCAGATTCAGGCTTTACGCCGACTTATACAACTAGGTGGAGAGTTGTATAAGCCCAGCTGAGGCAAATGGGCTCATGGATGACTCATACCTCTAGGGAGAGTGTGGGGCGTCGTGCAGACAGGGAGTTGATGAGACCAGCTGAAGCTTGTCAGCTCATTTAGGCCTCTATAAGAACTCCCAGCTTCATTAGCTGTTTGCTCATGCCTGGAACCAGACCTGTGTGGACTGTCTAGGGAGAATGAACCCCTGTGCGGTGAGACAAAGCCTGTGTGGCTATTTGCTTGGACATTTAAAACCAGGGACTTAGGGACTAGGACAGCACTAGGCTGATCCCAGTTGTTAGTTAGGAAACCTGTATGTTTAGTCAGAGGTCAAGTTGACCAGGATTTATTTTGTTTATGTTTCTTTTGCTTTGCTGTGTTTTGTCACTGTAAATAGAAAATAAACCGCACCTTTTTGATTTTGAAAACCACAACCTCCGTTTGCTGGGCCTGTTTTTGTGTGGGGAGCCCATCCCGGGGGTCACACACACCCGCTGCCGAGCTAACCCCCTCACAGTTGGTGGAGAACCAGTGGCAGTTTTTTTTTAAGCCAGCATGGAGGAGATACTGAAGCAGCTGGCTCTAGCAAATGCCAATCAACAGCAGACAAATGCAGGTTTGCAAAAGAGCCTTGCAGCTCAACAACAGAACTTCGCAGCCCAGCAGCAAGCTCATCAACAGAGCCTTGCAGCCCAGCAGCAGACAAACGCAACTTTGCAACAGAGTCTGGAGGTTCAGCAACAAGCCCAGCAGCAATCTGAGGCCCGCTTCATAGACCTGTTGCAGAAGCAAGAGCAGAGACTACAACAACAGATGGAAGCAGTAATGCAGCAACGTCCGCAGACCAGTGAGGAAAGCCGTCCCACTAATACCGCGTCCTTTGGGGTGAGTCGTTTATTGACAAAAATGACTGGAGAGGATGATCCAGAGGTATTTTTGACCACATTTGAAAGGACCGCTGAAAGAGAAAAGTGGCCTGAGGAGCAGTGGGCTGGACTGGTGGCTCCTCTGTTAACTGGGGAATCACAGAAAGCTTACTATGACCTAGAGCCTAACCAAGCAAAAGACTATGTGATGCTAAAAGCTGAAATATTGGCAAGGCTGGGTGTCACCCAGGCTGTCCGGGCTCAGCGTGTGCATAACTGGACTTTCCAGCTTGGAAAACCCCCCAGGTCTCAAATGTATGATCTCATTCACCTGAGCAGAAAGTGGCTACAGCCAGAGACTTTGTCCGCACCAAAGATTGTGGAACGTGTTGTAATGGATCGGTTTTTGAGAGCTCTTCCTACTGCCATCCAAAAGTGGGTAAGCCATGGAGACCCAGAGACGGCCGATGGTCTTGTGGATCGTGTGGAGAAATACTTGGCTACAGAGAACCTGACGGCCTCTTCCAGAGACACTCGGACTTTCCACCCTAAGACCAGACCATCCCCAGGGGCGGATAAGAGGATTCCAAGGGGTGAGGGTGGAGAGAGTGAGAGGGTGGGAGCTCTACCCCAAGTTTGGCGAGAACAGCCTGGGAAATCAGCGGCTCAAGAGGCCGCAAGAAGGATCGTTTGCTACCGCTGCCGGCAAGCGGGACATATTGCAGCCAATTGCCCGGTTGTGGAGGAACCCATGCAGTGTGACTTTCTGACGGGCAGAAGTCAGTCGCTGTGTGCGACAGTCGCATGCACTGCCATTCGAGGAACTGAGAAACATTTATGCAAAATGTGTGTTAATGGTAGAAATGTTGTGGTATTGCTGGATTCAGGTAGCCTTGTGACCCTGATAAAGGCTGAGTTAGTTAAAACAGAGGTCTCTGGGAATAGCAAGGTAGCTGTTATTTGTGTGCATGGGGACACCCGAGAGTATCCAGTGACTACAGTGTGTTTCGAGACCCCCAAAGGTACCCTCTCTCATCCAGTGGGCTTAGTATCTCAGTTACCGCATGACGCCATTGTGGGAAGGGATTTTCCGAAGTTCTGGGAACTGTGGGATGATCCTGAGCCCCCCACTGGTGCCCCTATGTACCAGGAATGTGATAGCCAGAACTCCCCTGAGAGTGGTGAGGACTCTCCGGAATTTCCCTTATCAGTATTGGCAGGGGAGACTCAAGAAACTGGAGAGGAGCCCACCTCCTCAGACGAAAAACTACCGTCTGTGGAGTTTTCTGATCTTGAGGTTCACAGGGAAAACTTTGCCACAGAACAGTTGAAAGACCCCGCCTTAATAAAGGCACGGGAAAACGTAGTGAAAATAGATGGCGAGTTAGTGAACCCAGATAATACCTGCACTTACCCATACTTCAGCGTAGAGAAGGACCTACTGTATCGGGTGGCAAAAAGGGCAGAAGAAACCGTTGAGCAGCTTGTGGTGCCCAAACCTTACAGGAAGTTGGTGTTGGAGTTGGCCCATGGGCACATTCTTGGAGGTCATCTGGGGACAGAGAAAACCCAAGAGAGGGTATTACAGAGATTCTATTGGCCGGGGGTGATGAAGGACATAGAAAATTATTGTTCCTCCTGCCCTGTGTGTCAGAGGTCGGCCCCGATGCCACATTTCCATAGCCCGCTGGTCCCTCTACCCATCATTGAGGTCCCGTTTGAGAGGATCGCCATGGATTTGGTAGGTCCTATAATCAAGTCCGCTAGGGGGCACCAGTACATATTAGTTATAATGGACTATGCCACCCGTTATCCAGAAGCGATCCCTCTCCGAAATACCTCGGCCAAAACCATAGCCAAAGAGCTATCTCTTGTGTTTAGCCGGGTGGGTATTTGTAAAGAACTGCTTACGGACCAAGGTACACCCTTTATGTCCCGGGTTATGAAGGAGCTGTGTAAATTGTTCAAAGTGACGCAATTACGTACATCTGTGTATCACCCCCAAACCGATGGGCTGGTTGAAAGATTCAACAAAACCCTAAAACAAATGTTGAAGAAAGTGGTGGATAGAGATGGAAAGGATTGGGACTGTCTACTTCCTTATCTGATGTTTGCTATTAGGGAGGTGCCCCAATCCTCTACGGGATTCTCCCCCTTTGAGTTACTGTATGGGAGACACCCAAGAGGGCTGTTGGATATTGCCAAGGAAACTTGGGAAAGTGAGAGTTCTCCCCACAGGAGTGTGATTGAGCATGTCGCCCTGATGCAAGACCGAATTGCACAGGTAATGCCCATCGTGAAGGAACATTTGGCCCAAGCGCAGTTAGCACAGCAGAGAGTGTACAACCGTGGAGCCAAGACCCGTACCTTTTCCCCGGGGGATAGGATACTGGTACTTGTCCCTACGGTTGAAAGTAAATTCCTTGCCAAATGGCAAGGCCCCTACGAGATAATGGAAAAAGTGAGCGAAGTGAATTACAAGGTCAGACAACCAGGAAGGCGAAAGCCCGAACAGATCTATCATGTTAATCTGTTGAAAGCCTGGAGGGATAGAGAGTCCCTAGTCGCAGACACTTGGTCACCAGCTCAAACTGGTTGCGTGATTCCTGAGGTTGGAATAGCAGCCACCTTGTCACAACCCCAACAACAGGAGGTTAAGGAGTTTGTGCTTCGCAACAAGGAGGTATTCTCTGAGCTGCCGGGACAAACATCTGGGGTAGAGCATGACATCATTACCCCGCCCGGTGAAAGGGTGAAGTTAAAACCCTATCGGATCCCAGAGGCCCGACGGGAGGCAATACGGGAGGAAGTACAGAAAATGCTGAACTTAGGGGTGATAGAGGAGTCCCAAAGTGATTGGTCTAGTCCCATTGTGTTGGTGCCTAAACCGGATGGGAGCTGGCGATTTTGTAACGATTTTCGTCAGTTGAACAAAGTTACAAAATTTGACACCTACCCCATGCCACGTATAGATGAGTTGATCGACCGGCTGGGAACAGCCCGATACATGACGACTCTTGACCTCACAAAAGGGTATTGGCAAATCCCCCTGGCCAAGTCGGCCAAAGAGAAAACCGCATTTGTAACCCCAGACGGGGCGTTCCAATATAAAAGAATGCCGTTCGGGTTACAGAATGCGCCGGCCACATTCCAGCGGAAAATGGACCAGATGCTGAGGCCCCATCGGAGGTATGCTGCGGCTTACCTGGATGACGTAATTGTCCATAGCACAGATTGGGCCTCACATCTGCCAAAAGTGCAAGCAGTCCTGGACTCTGTTCGGGAAGCGGGGTTTACGGCTAACCCCAAGAAGTGTACCATTGGGCAGGAGGAGGCCAAATATCTTGGGTACACCATTGGGAGGGGAGTAATAAAACCCCAACTCAACAAAGTCGAGGCCATCCAGAGTTGGCCACGTCCCAACAGCAAGAAGCAGGTACGAGCCTTTCTGGGAATCGCTGGGTATTATCGGCGATTCATTCCCCACTTTGCTTCTAAGGCTGTGCCCCTAACCAACCAGACGAAGGGGAAAGGGTCGGTCATGATTAAATGGACCCCCGAGGCTGAGGCAGCATTCCAATTCTTGAAACAAGCCTTATGTAGCCAGCCAGTGTTGTACTCACCCGACTTCTCTAAAGACTTTGTCGTACAAAGTGATGCGTCAGATGTGGGGTTAGGAGCAGTATTGTCCCAGGTCTGGAACGGGGAAGAGCACCCAGTCATTTACCTCAGCAGGAAATTGAAGTCCCATGAGGTAAATTACGCCACCGTTGAAAAGGAGTGTTTAGCGGTGAAGTGGGCTCTAGATTCCCTTCGGTACTACCTGCTAGGTAGGCACTTTGACATGGTTACGGATCACGCTCCGTTAAAGTGGATGGCTCAAAACAAGGAAACAAATAGAAGAGTGAATAGGTGGTTCCTGGCCCTCCAGGAATTCAACTTCACAGTAAAGCATCGCCCTGGCGTTCAAATGGGGAATGTGGATGCTTTGTCTCGAGTACATGAATGCCTGATTGCTGGTGTTCCAACCCCGAGGTTAAAACAAGAGGGGGGGGTATGTGACAGCAGGAAGGTAAAGTCACCTGGTTGCATCCAGGGGGGTAGATATATTTCGCCCAGATTCAGGCTTTACGCCGACTTATACAACTAGGTGGAGAGTTGTATAAGCCCAGCTGAGGCAAATGGGCTCATGGATGACTCATACCTCTAGGGAGAGTGTGGGGCGTCGTGCAGACAGGGAGTTGATGAGACCAGCTGAAGCTTGTCAGCTCATTTAGGCCTCTATAAGAACTCCCAGCTTCATTAGCTGTTTGCTCATGCCTGGAACCAGACCTGTGTGGACTGTCTAGGGAGAGTGAACCCCTGTGCGGTGAGACAAAGCCTGTGTGGCTATTTGCTTGGACATTTAAAACCAGGGACTTAGGGACTAGGACAGCACTAGGCTGATCCCAGTTGTTAGTTAGGAAACCTGTATGTTTAGTCAGAGGTCAAGTTGACCAGGATTTATTTTGTTTATGTTTCTTTTGCTTTGCTGTGTTTTGTCACTGTAAATAGAAAATAAACCGCACCTTTTTGATTTTGAAAACCACAACCTCCGTTTGCTGGGCCTGTTTTTGTGTGGGGAGCCCATCCCGGGGGTCACACACACCCGCTGCCGAGCTAACCCCCTCACAGTAAGAACAGATTCCATGCATGAGCAGATGGTGCCATGTAGTTTTTTTTTTAAAGGTTGCAGTGTAAAATATTGCGATACTTGACTCTAAAGGCCTGACTTTTTGCCAACAAACTTAAAAATTAGCAAGTTTTCCAAAAAATCCGGATGTGTGTGCGCTCCATCGGACAAACTTTTTCGGTTTTCATTGGACAAAAGTTCGTTCTGCAAACGGACAAACTTTTCGGCAACAAAAGTCTGATGGTGCAAAGTCCAACCGTTTGTACAGAAATCTATCGGACTTTTGTCCGAAGTACAAATAAGCATGCCCAGAACCAATGTTAAAATCAACCAACAATAGCAGAAGTTGACCAAAGGGTGGCGGTAAAGAGCAGAAAAACCACGTGATGTTGGGAAAGTTTGCAGAAAAGTCCTGCTGTGTGTATGCTATGGGTGTGCCCGGCCAACTCCAAAAATCCACGGAAAAGTTTGTTTAAAGTCCGACCGTGTGTACGAGGCTTTAGGGTGACTCAGCCCTTTGAGATACAGATGCAGCCACTACATACATTACCCTCGCCTAAGTGAAAAATCAGGAAGTGGCTTACCACTAATCTAAATATAGCAACAAAAAAAAAAAGCATTTAAGCTTTATAACCCTTTAAAATATGATGAGGTTGGGTGAATGATATATCCCCGGTATCTGATTAAAAGGTTTAAGTTTAACCACTTGCCGACCAGCCGCCATCGTTACACGGCGGCAGGTCGGCACGATCTCGAGAACCGTCGTAGCTGTACGTCGGTCCCTTTAAGCAGTTTTGTTCTGTGAGGAAAGACAGATCGTGAATTCCTAAATAGCTAGGAACCACGATCTGTCATTTCCTCTAGGTCAGTCCCCTCCCCTCCCCCTACAGTTAGAAACACACTAGGGAACACAATTAAGCCCTTCCCTGCCAGTGACATTTTTACAGTAATGAGTGCATTTTTAAATGCACGCTGTATAAATGCTAATGGTCCCAAAAATGTGTCAAAAGTGTCTGATGTGTCCACCATGTCGTCGCAGCCCTGATAAAAATCGCTGATCGCCGCCATTACTAGTAAAAAAAATAATAATAATAATAAAAATGCTATAAATCTATCCCCTATTTTGTAGGCGCTATATCTTTTGCGCAAACCAATCAATATACGCTTATTGTGATTTTTATTAACAAAAATATGTATAAGAATACATATCGGCCTAAACTGAGGAAAAATGTGCTTTAAAAAAAAAAATTGGGATATTTATTATAGCAAAAAGTACAAAATATTGTGTTTTTTCAAAATTGTCCCTCTTTTTTTGTTTATAGCGCAAAAAAATGAAAATTGCAGAGGTGATCAAATACCACCAAAAGAAAGCTCTATTTGTGGGGAAAAAAATAAGTAAATTTTGTTTGGGTACAGCGTCGCACGACCGCGCAATTGTCAGTTAAAGCGACGCAGTGCAAAATTGCAAAAAATGCCCCGGTCATTGGGCAGCCAATTCTTCCAGGGCTGAAGTGGTTAACACGTCTGTCCTCCTATTATGTACTTGAGGTTGGGGTATGTTCCTTGTGCTATAGTACTCTTTGAAATGTGCTTCCAGAGTTACTTCATTAGCATTTTAAAGCGGAGGTCCCGCGAAAAAAATAATATTAAAAGCCAGCAGCTACACATACTGCAGCTGCTGACTTTTATTAAATGGACACTTACCTGTCCTGGAGTCCAGTGATGTCGGCAGCTGAAGATGAGCAATCACTCGTCTCTTGGCTCCCCCCCGCCGCCATCCTCGGTGAGGGAATCAGGAAGTGAAGCGCTGCGGCTTCACTACCCGGTTCCCTACTGAGAATGCACGAGCGGCGCGTTCCCAGTGGTCCCCGCTGTCTCCTGGGACCAGTGTGTTTCCCAGAAGGCAGCGGGGGGGGGGTAGGAAGTGGAGTGACTCACTTGGGAGTCGCTCCACGTAAGTGGGTGCAAATACCTGTATTAGACAGGTATCAGCATCCCCCTCCCCCCTGAAAGGTGCCAAATGTGACACCGGAGGGGGGGGGGGGTGTTCCGAAAAGCGGAAGTTCCATTTTTGGGTGGATCTCCGCTTTAAGTTACACCTATCATTATCATGCACTCCCAAATTTTTTACTCTACGATTGGGCGGCAGTACTGGTTACGGTCCGGTGGTGGTTCTCCCAGCCCAAACAAAACTATGCGGCTATCCTGAGCTCTTACGCGGCCCTGAGTAACCTGCGGTTCCGAGGCCTTAGGGCGAGACCCTCTATGACGACCCTCATGCGGACCACAGTTAAGGTCTGGCAGGAGGCTCAAACTATTTATAGGAGGCCTGCCCACATGTCCCCGCATATGCCCCTGTGGGGTAACCCTATGTTACCCCACCTGAATGGCATTCCGGACCCCTCCCTGTGGGCAAAGAAGGGTATCATCACTTTGCGCCATATAGTCCTCGAGGGTAGACTTATTTGGTCCTGCCCTTGTACAGGTTGACTTATGAGAATAGACAGTGCCCAGGGAAGTTCGACAAAATCTGGTCTACCTGGATGGAGACGCGCGCTGCCCTTGAACCCCCTCCAGACTAAGTGTGCCGGACATTTGTCCTCCCCCTCTGACGGTTGCTGTTTTGGTCTCCCCCCCCCCTTTTTTTTCTACTCCTATGTTTATGCTACTGTTAATGGTTGTTTGAAGTAGACGTGGCGTAACTGACAAGAAATACTCGTTATGTAGGCTTGATATTTTCCCAATCCTCACTTGCTACCAATTACTTGGGTTCTGCCCCTGGAAGTGATGTATACTCCTGACACTCCGATTTCTGCATTGATGTCATTTCTGTGAAGTATCTGTAATGTAATGCTGATTTGTCTAATACAATTTCTTTCTGTTAAAAAAAAAAAAAAAAGTAAAGCAAAAAATGGCCTGGTCATGAAGGGGGTTAAATCTTCCAGAAGTGGTTAAATAATTGAATCCAATACTTCATCTAACACAGTCTTACCCCCCCCCCCCCCATTCGTTTTCTATTTTCTGTTTGCGATCTTTAGTAACACCTTACAGATTTGCTGGTGTCTGTGAAGCATTTAAGAACTCCCAGCCAGACAAATTTCATTGACGTACCATTCTGCAAGAGGTTATATTTCTATGGAAACTGTTGTATAGGTAGCAGCTCAGTATTCTTGCACTTTGTATTCAGCAGGCTGTACAATATGCATGGAGTTTGTATTGCAGCAGTCTGAGTCATCTTCCAGATATGACTGCATATTATTTCCCTGCAGCGGGGTTCAGCAATAAGAAATTCCCTGGACAGTTGTAGAGGATGAGAAAGCCAGTTTAATCAATCAGCACTGCCATTCGTCACAATGCTTGAGGATCGGTGGGTCTGTCGCTCTGTCCTTAAAGGGCAAGTTCACCTTTTCATAATTTTTTTTTAATGTTGAACGCAACTCAACAGCCTGTTGCACATAGCGGCCATCGTGCCCTATGCTGCTGGTGTAGCAGTCTGTACCGCATACACCACCCTGGAGTGAGTCCCATCCTAATGCTTGCAATGGAAAGTATACCCATGTGACCATACTGACCATTGAGAAGCGCTTCTTTTTCTGGGATTCCTTACCAGCCGAAGCTTCTCGTTGGTTAGCATGGTCACATGGTTACGCTGGAAATTTTTGGCACTGATATGTTGTGATCTTATTTTAGATCCATTGAGCTACTACAGACTTCAGCTCAATGAAGATGACATACAACCCCACCTAGTGACGGAAAACAGAAATGACGGTACCAATAGAGCACCGCTATGGAAGATTCAGATAACAGTAATATCATAATCAAAGGCATTCTACCCCAATATCCTATCTAGGGAGGGTTGCACCGATACTTTTACTCGGTCTTAAAAAAATTATAATGATACTTTTTTTCAAGTACTCGCCGATATTGATTTCCGATACTTTTTTTTTAATGTCATGTGATAGTGGCGCTAATATGCAGCACTGATAGGTGGCACTGATGAGGCATGGACTGTGTCAGTAGTTTATTTATTTATTATTATTTATTTATTTTATTTAAATTTATATATAATTTATATATTGTTTTACAAAAATTTTGTTTTTGCTTTTAAATGTTTATAATAATGTTTCATTTTTTTTTTTTAAACAACCTTGTTGGGGGGGGGGGGGGGGGGGCTTGGGTGAGAGGTCAGGGGTCTAAACAGACCCCTGACATCTCCCCTTTGAGACAGAGAAAGGGACTGAGGAGACAATTCCCCAGTCCCTTTCTCTGCAGCCTCAGCTGCACTGAAGATGAATGAATAGGAGACAGGGGCTCCTCTCCATTCTTAAACTGAAGTATCGTAAACACAGGTTGCGATGCTCAGTTATGAATGGACAGAGTCAGTGACACTGTCCATTTGGAAAAGTAAGGAGTCGGTAAATGACATATATATATATTTACACATACACACACACACCGGCTCCTTCCTCCGCTCTCCATCCTGACAGACCTGGGACAGGGGAGGGCGTAGGATCGGAGAGGGGGACTGGAGGAGCAAAGGGAGGAGGACACGGGGGAACCAAAAGAGGAAAGGGAGGACCAGACGGAGGAGGACACGGGGGTGGGGGGACCAGACTGGAGCACACGGAGAACACAGAGGACATGGAGGGGACCATAGGACAGTGGTCATCAACCCTGTCCTCAGGGCCCACTAACAGGCCAGATTTTATGTATTACCTTGGGGAGATGCAGACTAGAATACTGCAATCACTGAGCAGCAAATTATATCACCTGTGATGTATTTCAGTTATCTTGCAAACCTGGCCTGTTAGTGGGCCCTGAGGACAGGGTTGATGACCACTGCCGTAGGAGGATAGAGGAGGAAGAGGATGATGATGATGATGATGATGATGGAGGAGGAGGAGGAGGAGGAGGATGGAGGTGGAGGAGGAGGAGGAAGATGATGATGATGATGGAGGAGGAGGAGGAGGAGGAGGAGGATGATGATGATGATGGAGGAGGAGGAGGAGGAGGAGGAGGAGGATGATGATGATGGAGGAGGAGGAGGATGATGATGATGATGGAGGAGGAGGATGATGGAGGATGGAGGATTTATTGAAAGCCACACAGGGAAATCAGCGATTGTAACCTCCTCCACCGCTGCACCCATCATCCCTGACTGCCCATGTATCGGGTGAAGCATCGGAGCATTTGCATGAGTACAAGTACTCGTGCAAATGCTCGGTATCGGCAATGATACTAGTATCGTTATTACCAGTGCAACCCTAATCCTATCAATAATCAGGTCTACTGGAAACAATCCTGGTACATCAAGCCAATCGACCCAAACCTTCTCAAATTTAGCGGGGCATCCACGGTGCTGGTAAATAACTGGTTAGATCTTAAAGTAGTACCCATATGGTCTAGTCATTCCTTAAGGGCATGAGGGGGAAGTTCTTTTCCAGTGGAGGAGGATAATTTTACGTGCCTGAAACATGACCCTGGAAGCAGCTTCCTTAGTAAAGGCATCCAGTACTATGTCATCAAAAACTCCCAGCAGACAGCCTGGGGTCAGAAGGGATGTCGGTTTGGAATACTCTGGTAACTGTTGCAAGAACAGACGCCCAGTATCTGTGTAATTTGGGACATATCCACAGCATGTGTATAAGATCCTCATGGTCCCTTCTACAATTAAGACAAACTGGCTCTGACAAAAGCCCCATTTTTTTTTTTTTAACAGTAAAAGTTTTTTTATTTTTGTAGACAAACACACATACATTACAGTGACAGTAGAGAAGTCAGGGAAATTGCATCGTTTCACAGGTTCACATCAAAAGGAAGATAAATATAAAAATCAGTTGTCAGCAGAGAAACATCAACAAGATGAGAGACATACGGAAACAAAACCATCAGAAGACCACGACTATTCAAGGGAGGGTATCAAGCATGTTCCACGCGATCAACCACCCCTCACTATCCGCTCCGCCCATCCCCAGCCGGGGGTGAGCGGATGGAGCAGGATGAGAACACAGGGTGGAAAATGGGGGGAACAGAACCAAAAAGGAAGGGAAGGAAGGGGGAGACAAGGGGCGGGACGGGGAAGGGGAAGGGGGGTCTCAGCCAGAGGCGCCCACCCAACTCGACCAGATTTTTAAAAATTTAGCTGGACAGTTCCTACTCTCATACGTTATCCTATACAACGGTAATACCCTAATCGTTTCTAACCAAGATGATTTAATAGGGAGGTCAGGCCCCCTCCAACGAAGCAGAATCTCCCTCCTGGCATAAAGCAATGCAAAGGTGATACATAACTTGACATACCTATGTCCCTCAACCTCACCCAGATTAGAAGGAACAGGCGGGGGTCTAACGGCAGCTCCACTCCGCAGCGCTCCGAGAGTGTCTCCGCCACCTCTCGCCAATAGGGACCCAGTTTGGGACAGGACCATACCATGTGGAAAAAAGAACCCGGAGCTACGGAGCATCTAGTGCACAGTGGGCTTCTGGAGGAGTATATCTTAGCCAGCCTCTGCGGGGTATAGTATGCTCTATGAAGGAACTTTAATCAAAAGCCCCATTTTAAACAAGTTCATCGGGGTATAATGGACTCGCAATAAAAGGTATAATTGTGATAAACACTGAGAAGTATTAAGAGATCTAGGAATCTCTGGGATTTAAGGTACTGAAAACCTGAGCATGAAAGGGAAAGGCCAGGGACAGTAAAGACTAGGGAGGAAAAGACTAGGTGATGCTGGATGTCCTCCAGCCAGGAAATCATGTGCTGCAGCTTCACAAGCACTATGCAGAACACTTGAATTCTTGTTTATTAAACCTATACTATCATCCACCTCTTGATTTCCTCAGACCAACGGGGCTTCCTGCCCCAAAAAGCAACTGACAATAATCTTAGGAGAGTTTTTATTCATACCCAGCTGGGTTCTGATGTTTCTGGTGGGGGAATACTGCTGTGCCTGGATCTGGAGAAAGCATTTGATTCGGTTGACTGGACTTATATGAGAGTAGTTTACAATAAATGGGGTTTGGGACAATTGTTCTTCAGTGGGTTGACCTCCTATATGATGCAGAATAAAGGATCCAATGTTCTAGGCTCGTTAGTAGTAAATGGCACTGGTTGGTATCATCCCAAGGTAAACATAGGCTATCAAAATTCAAGTAAAAGAAATGGGACTTTGCAGACACCTTACCAAGTGACCAGATAGTAGCATCAGAACACCAGAATACATAAATTATATACAATTTTATTTATAAACCAAATAAATCAGATATATAAAAGTAGTCATCTTCAAAAGGATGTAATTAAAAAATACTAGACATATCAGCTCTTGTCTACGCGTTTCGTGAATTTCTCACTTCCTCAGGAGCTGCCTGAAAGTCCAATACATAAGATTTTTAATCTGAAAAACAATTATAAATGAACCAAAAATACATTTATACATGATAATGCTGTCCAAACTCAACTAAAAGGGGAGGGGGGGGCAAGAGGGGAAAAGGAACCCCCCCCCACACATACACAAAAGACGCCCACCTAACATGAATGACAAGACCAAACCCATATGCACATAGGATACAGATTGCGCTCCCACCAGGTCCTCCCCCCCGACACAACTCCCTTTCCCTCTGTAAGTAAAATAGCATAAGCAGAAAAAGGGGAAATTAACATATATATGGGTATATATATTATTAAAATACAACTCACATGCTGGATGAACCAACTATATGGAAACAAAAATAGGATTTTTATAACAGCTTACCTGTAAAATCCTTTTCTTGGAGTACATCACGGGACACAGAGCTTAGTAATTACTATGTGGGTTATATTCCACCTTCAGGTGCTGGACACTGATGTAATCAATTAGACAGGAAGTTCCCTCCCTATATAACCTTTCCAATACTGGGAGTACCTCAGTTTTGTTGCAAAGCAATAAGTGTCCCAATATCCCCAAACAAGAGGGGCGGGAGCTCTGTGTCCTGTGATGTACTCCAAGAAAAGGATTTTACAGGTAAGCTGTTATAAAAATCCTATTTCTCTTATCATCCATGGACTGACACGGTGTGTCTTTACACTTTACACGTGGGTTATGTCCCTGCTTGCAGGAGAAGACCTAGGCAGAATGTGAGATGTTATACATACATTCTAAAAGCCAGAGCTGAACAGCCCCACCCAGGGGGCGGTCCCTCCGGGCATAACCCTCCCACTACAGTCAGCAGACTTCAGTTTTTTTCTGCCTAGCAGAAGGAGAAGACGTGGCTCTCTCAGGAGCCAGTCTCCTGACCTATTTTATTCCTTTTTGGAATTCTTTTTTATTTTATTTTTGAGAATCTTCTATCAACTGTCGGCTGGGCAACAGGTTGGGTACAAGATATCCTCGTAGTCTTCCCTGTCCGACCATCGAGCGTGCTGATCCTCGCCTTCTGTGCGTGAGACTCAGTTCACGACAGGCCCCATGACTCCAGGGGTGGCCGGGTTTGCTTTCATGCTCCCACGGTCCTCTCAAGACTGAACAGCTCCTGACTGACTGTATCTTTCGCGGTGGACCGGGCCGACAGCTACTCAGTACTGCACTGTGATAGTCCTGTCAGAAACACCAGTGGGTCCCTCAGGGGACGGGTAAGTAGTCTCTCCTGCCTGCAGGTGAGTACAAAGGGCTGTGTGTTTCTCTGTGGGGGATTTTCCCTGTCTCCCCCTGTATTTTATTGTCGCTCTCTGTCACCATTACTGGCGCTGACTGTGTGGGGTGCTTGGGGGTCACACTGTTCTTGGGGGGCTCATGCCTTGGGGCTTTTTTGTGTGTTTTTTTTTTTTTGGGGCCTGAGCGCCGAGTGGCGCTGTGCGTGTGTGCTGTTTCATTTTAACTGCGTCATGGCGGCCATCTTGCTGCGGATCGCCTCAGTGAAGTGCGGCGGCCATTTTCTTGTAGCCCGCGCGCTTTTCAGCACTAGTTTGGCCTCTAGCGCTGCTATAGCAGCGCGAATCTCCTCACAGTCTCCTCACAGCTTACCAGCGCTGACACAGCGCGGTACAGACAGCGGAACTAAGCGGTCCCTGGTCCGGTGTGGTGAGTCCCCTGGGCGCCCCCTCCTCAGTCAGCACAGCCTGTGGGTGGACTTTTTATCTGAGAGAGTCTCAGAGAGGGACAATATGGAGTCTGTGTCACCAGCTTCCCCTAAAAATGTCAGTGGCAACAGGCAGTGCTTCAGCACTGCGGTCCCTATGGACCTGTTGTGGGCAGCCCTGGAATCAATTTCTGACCAGGATGGGAGCTGTGTGCAAGCGCAAGGTGCAAAAAGGCGCCCTCTCCCCACTTTATCTACTCAAGGGCAGTGCGCTGATTCAGATATGGGCCTAGCCACTATCGCTCAGGACCCTAGTTCTGAATGTATGGATGGTTTTGAACAGGACATTCCTTATGAGGGAAACTCCAGTTCTGAGTCAGTAAATGACAGGGCGCTTGTTAGCGTGCTCATGACTGCGGTGAGGGACACTCTCAAGCTCAAATGCTGCGGATGCAGAACCTCAGGCGGATACTGTCTCCTTTGGTTCTTTTAAGGCCAGGCCTTCTAAAGGGGTTTTTTCCATTGTACTTTCTTTGACCAGCTCATTGATAAGGTCTGGGAAAAGCCGCAGAAGAATTTTTTGATGGTCCCGCGGCGTTTGTCTATCAGGTACCCCTTGAAGATGCCCTACTTAAAAAGTGGGCTTCTCCCCCAGTGGTCGACCCTCCAGTCGCCCGGTTGAACAAGGCCATCACTCTCCCAATGGAGGGGACTCCTGCATTTGAGGACCCCACTGACAGGAGGTCAGAAGTGGTGAGCAGAACCATGTTTGCCTTGTTGGGATCCGCCCTACGACCTGTGGTAGCGGCGACCCTTGTGTCTAAAACACTTACAGGTTGGGCAAAAATGTTGCACCTAGCTGTACAGGAGCATATTCTTCCTCCAGACACAGTTGCTCTGGCCCACCAACTGGTTCAGGGCCTGGTTTCTGTGTGCGACGCCACGCTGAACGCGGCCCCTTTAATATCCAGGGCCTCTGTCTCGGCGGTGGTATTGCGTCGTCTTATCTGGTTGAAATGCTGGTCTGCTGACCTAGCCTTAGGAAGCTCCTGACGGATCTACTATTTTAAAGGTGGTAGGCCTTTCGGTGCTGCTCTGGATGACATCGTCATGGATGTCACGGGAGGTAAACGCACTCTTCTTCCTTAGACCAGCAAGGGTGAGGAGGCCCGCCGCAAACAGGGGCCTTCCTTTCCAGAAAAACAGGGGTTTTTTCGTCAGTCAGAGTCCACAGGTAGGCCCTCTCAGACTGACGGCAGTGCGGCTGGTGGGCACAAGTGCCCCTGGGTGCGTAAGCCAAACAAGCGGCTCCCAAGCCCGCCTCCGCGTGAAGTCTTGCCTCCGCCCGACTCTGGGGTGGGGGGACGACTTCGCAGGTTCACGGATCGGTGGACCTCCCGAATCTCCGACTGGTGGGTGTGCGAGGTGGTCACCTCAGGTTATAGGATAGTATTCCGATCCTGGCCCCCACACAGATTCTTTCCCTTGAATCTTCCTCTCCTTCCTACCTGTCGGGCAGCCCTCTTGGGGGCTGTACAGGATTTGATCAGGTCCGGAGTGATTGTGCCGGTTCCGTCACAGGAGAGTTTTCAGGGATTCTGCTCGAATCTGTTTGTCGTCCCAAAAATAGGACGTGGTTCGACCTATCCTGGACCTCAAGGCCCTGAATGCCTCGAGAAGGTGCAGAAATTCCGCATGGGATCCATTCGCACGGTGATCGCTACACTCCACCAAAGGGATTTTCTTCTGGCATCCTTGGACTTCAAGGACGCCTACTTGCATGTTCCGATCTGCGCAAGTCACCAGAAGTTTCTGCGCCTTGCGATCAGCGAAGTCCACTCTCGATTGTGGCTCTTCCTTTCGGCCTTGCCTCGGCACCAGGGGTGTTCACCAAGGTGCTTGCTCCGGTTCTAGCCTTCTGTTACAGCGAGGTATTGCTGTCGTGGGCTATCTGGACGGTCTTCTGCTATGAGCAGAAAGTGGCTCAGACTTAGAGGAAAGGTGACTATCGTCAATTAGACCCTCAGGGACTTCGGGTGGTTCCTGAACATTCAGGAGTCAGTCCTGGTCCCGACTCAGTGTCTGGAGTCTCTAGTTCTGGTTCTGGACTCCTTGGAGGAAAAGGTATCCTACCTCTGGAGAAGTTGCTGACACTTCAGTCTGCGGTGCGGGTGCTGACATCCCGAACATGGTTGTCAATCCGTTGTTTGCATGAGAGTCCCGGGACTCCTGGTGGCCTCCTTCGCGGCCATTCCGTATGCCCAATCACACACCAGGGCATTGCAGAAGGAGATCTTGTCCACCTGGGACAAATCCCCGTTGTCCTTGGATCTTCGGATCCAGGTGATTCACCTGGTCAGGGTGTCCCTGACAGGGTGGTTGGGACCCTCGGCTCTTCGGTCCGGAAAGTCGTTCCCCTCCCATCCAATGGACGGTACTCACGACGGACGCCAGCCTGACGGGCTGGGGTGGAGTCTGGGGAGTCCTGTCGGCTCAAGGCCTTGGACTCCGGACGAGCCCGTTTACCAGTCACTGTTCTGGAAATGCGGGCCATCAGACTGTGTCTCTCCTCAGGTCGGAGAGAGTACGGGGTCGCTCCATCAGGAGCCAGTCGGACAATGCCACGGCGGTGGCGTATGTAAACCATCACGGGGGGACTCGGAGCTCAGCTGCGGCATCCGAGGTAATCCGTATCCTGAAGTGGGCCGGAAGAAACGTTCCGGCTCTGTAGGGGCGGACTATCTGAGTCGCCAATCGCCAGACGCCGGACCAGGAAGAGTGGTCCTTGCATATTTCAACTCCTTTGCCGACGGGGGGGCACGTCGGATGTGGACCTGATGGCCTCTCGACTCAGTCGCAAGGGTCGAGGTTGTGGCCAGATCCAGGGATCCTTGGGCGATGACTCGGATGCGTTGGTGGCCCCATAGGGTCCTTATCGCCTGATATAAACTCCGGTGATCCTAATTGTTCCGGATTGGCCTCAGCGTCACTGGTACGCTGATCTGGTACGTCTCGTTGCGGACGTTCCCTGGCGGTTGCCGATGAGGGAGGACCTTCAGTCTCAAGGTCCTATGTTTCATCCGGCTTACAGTCTCTGGCTTTAACGGCAGAGCTGTTAAAAGCCAGGTGTTGAGGGACCGAGGTCTCTCGGACTCTGTCATTTTGACCATGTTAAGGACACGGAAGTCTTCCTCCAGGCAGATCTATCACCGTGCCTGGAAAGCTTATATCGCCATATGCAAAGCGCTGGACTGGCGTCCTCGGACGTATTCCGTCCCCAGAATCCTGCGTCCTCTACAGTGTGGAGTGACCCAAAAGCTTGCTTTGAGTACCATCAAGGATCAGATTTCGGCCTTGGCCGTCTTCTTTCAGCGACCTCTAGCGGGTCATTTCTTGGTTAGCACCTTGTGTTGGGGGTTCGCCATGTGCTCCCTCCTGTCAAGCGTTCTCTCCCACCGTGGGATCTGAATTTGGTGCTCTAGGTCCTCCAGGAACCTCCTTTTTTGGGAATATCTGGGATATTCCTCTCTTGTCTTGTCTCAGAAGGTGGCCTTTTAGTGGCAATCACTTCTGTTTGACGAGTGTCTGAGTTGGCGGCTTTGTCCTGCAAGTCGCCATATTTAGTCATCCATAAGGATAAGGCGGTGTTGCATCCGCGACCTTCCCTTTTGCCAAAGGTGGTGTCTACCTTTCACCTACATGAGGACATTGTCCTCCCGTCCTTGTGTCCTCACCCATCGCATCCCAGAGAGTTTGCGCTGCACATATTGGATGTGGTACGAGCCTTACGGGTGTACCTGTCTGCTACTGCTTCTATTCGGAAGTCCGACTCACTGTTTGTGACTGCCCCGGTCCATAACAGGGCCAAGCGGTTTCGTCTGCCATTATTTTTAGGGGAATCAGACAAACCATCATTCAAGCCTATGCTCTCAAAGGGCGGGCGCCTCCCTTTCCGGTTACGGCGCATTCCACCAGGGCAATTGGTGCTTCCTGGGTTTTCCGACATCAAGCGTCGGTTGCACAAGTGTGCAAGGCGGCGACCTGGTCGTCTGTTCATACCTTTTAAGTTTTTTATAAGGTTGATGTGGCTGCATCTTCGGATGCTTCCTTCGGCCGCAGGGTGCTGCAGGCCGCTGTTTAAAGTTGCGACTCCTCCGTTGAGGAGATCTGCCTTCCTGGAGTGAAAGTTTTTGGTTTTTCCATTTATACTGCTCCCATCCCTCTTGACACTGCTTTGGGACATCCCACGTGTAAAGTGTAAAGACACACCGTGTCAGTCCATGGATGATAAGAGAAAATAGGATTTTTTGTACTCACCGTAAAATCCTTTTCTCTGACATCCATGGACTGACACGGCACCCACCCTTCCTTTTTAAGTTTGTACTGCTTTGTTACGAACTGAAGTCTGCTGACTGTAGTGGGAGGGTTATGCCCGGAGGGACCGCCCCCTGGGTGGGGCTGTTCAGCTCTGGCTTTTAGAATGTATGTATAACATCTCACATTCTGCCTAGGTCTTCTCCTGCAAGCAGGGACATAACCCACGTGTAAAGTGTAAAGACACACCGTGTCAGTCCATGGATGTCAGAGAAAAGGATTTTACGGTGAGTACAAAAAATCCTATTTTTCTTTATATCACGGAACACAGAGCTTAGTAATTACTATGTGGGACGTCCCAAAGCAATGCCTACTGAGGGGAGGGAGACACAAATAACGCACACCGCCATCAGACGTGAGGACCTGTACTGCTGCCTGCAGCATACTGCGCCAAAGTGCGGCATCCTCTTGCCTGATAGAATTAGTGAACGTATGCACTGGCGACCAAGTTGCGGCCTTGCAATCTGAGTCATAAAGGCTCGGTAATGCACTGCGCATGAAGCGCTAACTATCCTGTTAGGGTGCACTCTAAAAGAAACAGGGGAACCCTCTCTTTAACCGCAAGCCTGAATAATAATCTGATGAATCAACTTTGAAAACAGTTGATTTAGACGCTGCCTGCCCTTTCCTGGGGACTCCTGGTAGCGACCCAACATCAGTTTTCCGTATCTGAGCAGCCGCTTCAGATAGGCCTTGACTGCTCTCATACTAACGAGAGAGCGTAACCATTTTAATAGCTGACTTGAACGCTGCCTGCCCATTTCTAGGGTCTTCTGGCAGCACAATCGAAAACGTCAGTTTCCTATATCTGAAACCTTCAGATAGATTTTTAACTGCTCTCATCTATATTGAGAGAAAGCAATAACCTTTCCTTCCGAAGAACAAGGCTCTGGAAAAAAGGAAGGCAAGAATATCTTGAATGAATGAAAACCAGATCCTTCTAGGAAATAAGGCCAGGTGAAGATTTACCATCACCCTATCCTTAAGAATAATTAAGTATGGCTCTATACAAAGAAAGTTGCCAATACTGAAACTCTCTTGCGGAGGCTACCGCAACCAAGAACACCAATTCCCCTGTTAGATCGATGAAGGGATTTATGGTGCATCGGCCCAAGGTGCTGACCTTGTAAGCCGACCAAATTAGACTCAATCCTCGGAGCACAAGGGCGCCCTAACTGGCGGACTTATACGCGTTACCCCTTGTATAAAAGCCTGGATCAAAGAGTGCGACGCAAGCGGCTTTTGAAAATACTGACAAGGCCGAATCGGATCCTTGATGGAACTTAAGGCTAGCTCAATCTCCTTTCCTAATGTAGGAAGGTAAGAACTTTACCTATGACATACTTCCAAGGATCCACCCCTTGGTTTCACACCAGGAACATGGGCCTTCCAGATCCTATGATACATGGTCCTGGCGGCCAGCTCTCCTGTATGAATCAAGTTAATTTGCCGCTGATTCTGAAAGCCCCGATCCTCAAGAATGCGGGCTATAACAGCCAGACCATTAATTTCCAAGTTTGCAAGATGGGATGGAATACCCCCTTGTGAAGTAGGTCTGGAGAAGATGTAAGGGACACTGGGTCTTCTACTAACACCCTTACGATTCCTGCACAGTAAGGTTGTCTGGGTCATGCCGGAGCTATTAGGCCAGCTTCCGTTCCCCTCAGATATTGCATAGAAGCCACGATAGTCGCGGCACTGGGGGAAGAGAACGCATAAACCAGTGACAACTGGTCCCACGAGATCACCAACGCCTCTGTCCCACATGCGAGTGGATCCTTTGTCCTTGACACAAAGCTGTCCATCTTCTTGTTGAACCTGGACGCCAATAAATTTTATGTCCGGGATACACTTTCTTTGGCATTTGGCCAGAAAAAAGTTGGGGTGTAGAGGTCACTCTCCCGAGAACAATTGTTGACGGCTCCAGAGAACCGCCTGCCAATTCTCCATTTCATGTAATGAAGATTGTCAATAGCTCCCCTGCCCAAGCCAGAACATGGTTCACTTCCCTCTGGCTGCGTGACTTCTAGTGCCTCCTTGGTAAACAAAGTAAATCACTGGTGTGGCATTGTCGGATTGTACTCTGACAGAACAATCCTGCAACCTTAACGCCCAGGCCCTTAAGCCAGATGTGCCATCCGTAGCTCTAGAATGTTGACGGATAAGGCTCACTTGGAGCTTGACCACTTCCCCTGGGCACTGGTCTCTTCCAGGCCTGGCCTCAATCCCTACCTAGAGGCCAGCCTTCGTAGCCGCCACCTCCCAGGTAACCGGCATGAAGGATCTTCCTTTCTGCCAATCTTTTGGTTAAGAACCACCAACTAAGACTCCAGCGTATCCCTGGGACCAGATCCTTTGGGTAATGCTAGGTTAGGATCTAATTACTCCAGGCTGACAGAATAATGTTTATATCAGCCTTGAATGAAACTGAGCATAGGGAACCACTTTGAATGAAGCCACCATCTTCCCTAGCACCTTAAGCAAAAAGGCAAATGTAAGGAACTCTTCCTTGCCTTGACCACATAAACCAGCTTTCTTATAGCGCTGCCTTTGTCTGAGGCAAAAACCTCTCCTTTTTGGGCTGTGTCCCACACATTCCAAGCGTCTTACTGAACGTAAGAAGGTACTTTTAGACTGGGATCCTAACCCAGGAGTTCCAGCTACTTGACCATACTGGACACACTTAGGTCCAGCCATGCTACTGACTGATCTATCAGCAGCAGATTGCCTCGGTATGCCATTACTGCTATACCCTGGGCCTTTAGACATGCTAGAAGCGGGCCCTAGCACCCTGTAAACCCGGGCATGGTGGCTAACTCAAAGGGCAAGACCACCAACTCGAAGAGGTGCTGCTCTCCTGCGAAACGCAGACAACCTCTGCAGTCCCATGTAAAAAAACACATATTCAAATGGCTCCCCATATGTGTATGTGGCAAGAGTTAAAGCCATATGCCTCTATGGAAGCGTGCGTTCATTGAGGCATGAATTCATACAAATATGTTTTAGGCACAACATAAAAAAGTGTGCGCTGTATACACGCATACATATAGCATGTGTGCTATGGAATGGGCATCTTGCAAGCAAGCATGAGTTTGAGAACGTGTTATGCCACATGTACTCATGCAGACACGTATTCCTATGTGAACACAAGGAATCCTGTATAATTAAGGAAACTTAAATTATCATGCCTCATTATGCAACCATGCAAAATCTAGGCGAACATGCAACTTTAGGCGATCATGTATCCTTATGCGATTCAGCATCTTTTATGCGATCAAACACCTTATGCATTTTAAGCACTACTGTGCGGACATGTACCCTTGTGTGACCAAGGACTCTTGTGTGATCAAGCACTCCTGTGCGATCCAGCATCTTTATGCAATCAAGCATTTTTATGCGACTTTAGGCCTTTCTGTGAAAACAAGCCTCTCTGTGTGATCAAGTATCCTTGGGTAATCAAGGACTCCTGAGATCAGGCAACCTTGTGTGATCCAGCATTTTTATGCGATTTTAGGCATTTCTGTGCATACAAGCCTCTCCGTGCGATTTAAGCACTTTAATATGATTAAGCATCCTCATGCGACTATGTAAAAAACATGTAATCCATACAAACAGAAACATGTATTTTTATGTGATCAACAATAAACATATTCTGTTACTTGTCTTTTTACCCCACGTGCATTTTGTACATTCCAAACTCATGTATTTTATGCCAACATGTGGACTGGTAAAGAGGAAGTTATCCTCTGTATTTATGTAAAAAACGCACTTCCATACTGCCCTAGGCATACACTTGAAACAAGGTAAAGCCCCATGTTTAGACATTTTGGTGGGGCGTGAGCACCCTCTAGTGGCACAAACTATGTACTACAACAATGTCCAAAATAAAACCAAACGAAATTCATTTCAGGTTTAACTAGTCTAGGCATTAAAGCGGAGCTCCGCCGAAAAAAAATTATTAAAAGCCAGCAGCTACAAATACTGCAGCTGCTGACTTTTAATATTAGGACACGTACCTGTCCTGGAGTCCAGCGACGTCCGCAGCAGAGGACGAGCAATCGCTCGTCACTCTGCTGCCCCCACCGCCATCCTCGGTGAGGGAACCAGGAAGTGAAGCCTTGCGGCTTCACTGCCCGGTTCCCTACGGCGCATGCGCGAGTCGCGCTGCGCCGTTCTGACTGGTCCCTGTGTGTTCTGGGAGCTGAGTGTCTCCCAGAACACAACAGGTATTCTGCGGGAAGTGACGTGCTTCCCGCAGATTTCCCGCAGAGAGGACTCCCAGAAGTGTGTGCAAATACCTGTCTTAGACAGGTATCTTCACCCCCCTCCCCCCTTAAAGGTGTCAATTGTGACACCGGAGGGGGGGAGGGTTCCAATGAGCGGAAGTTCCACTTTAGGGTGGAGCTCCGCTTTAAGTCTTACAGCAGGAAGTCAAAACCACATAGGTTAGTTACAGGCAAGGAACACATTAGCTTGAAGGTTCCCTGATGAACCAAGTTCGCCAGGGACCTTCACTTACCTTTCCATGCCGCAGGACACTGTTAGGAACAGATAGCCCAAACTTCGCCCCTCTCGGCGGGCAAATGTCAACCGACCTTCAGGGACCGGGGTCCTACTGAAAGGAACACCACTCCCCTGGACCTGTACAGCACCCTGCCAGAAAAATCTTGGTTTTGGGTCTCACCAGAGTACTGGAACCCAGGATCCAGCCCTCCTAAGAGAGGCATTACAGGCAAAAACCTCATGCTTCGGATACGAGGCCCCAGGTACCATCCATTTTGGCTATGAAGCACTTTGGATGGATATGGTCTTTATGGAGGCTATTTAAATCCAGCATGGATCCCTCCATGGGAGCTCCTCAGAGCACATCTTCACTTGTGACCAACACCTTAGACACTGATGTGTCCAGCACCTGAAGGTGGAATATAACCCACATAGTAATTACTAAGCTCTGTGTCCCATGATGTACGATAAAGAAAAAGGGAGAGTAGTACCTTTACAATGTAATCCAATGGACCACAAATTATGCATAATATATTTTCTGTATGAGAAGTCCTAGGGTTAGTCTAGAACAGGGGTCTCCAAACTTTCTGAACAAAGGGCCAGATTACTGTCCTTCAGACTTTAGGGGGGCAAGACTATGGCCAGCGGAAATAGACAATGTCCAGGTATAAGGTTTTTGGTGTTTTTCCAATATCCAGGAGGCACCCAACAAGCTTGCCCCCCCCTGTCCCCAGGGATATTTGACCTCATAATGGAGCCCATAGCCCTGGCTTTATAAAAATCTTCCATGGTTCAGGGAATCTGGGTTGGTACACATAAAAGGATCGAGCCGGCAGCTCTGTAATCCATACAACCATTTTAATAGTTGGTTACAAAAAGTGACAAGCAAAACAGCTGACGCGCTTCGGCTACAGCCTTAGTCGTAGCATCAAATTGGATTGGGAGTTCCCATTGTGTGTGCCGTTTCTCTTCAAACTCATCTGGGTTGGTAGCTTTAAAGAAAAAATGGATCTCTAGGCTGAAGATCTGGTACGTTTTCTTCATGACTCTGGGGCTTGGTCGGCTGCACTATGCATATTAAATATTTTTGTCCCCTTCTTGGGCCTAAGGGGTAAGATGAAACAAATTCAAAATTTTACCTTTACGTACATCTACTCCCACTTTGTGTATTCCTACTGACAATTCCCTCCAGTGGGTAGATGGAGTCAAATACCTTGGCATAATTATTTAAAACACTGTTTCTGACTCCATCTCCCTTAATGTTTCTCCCTTACATTCAGCCCTCAAGAGCAGACTACATGCCTGGAGAAGCCTCCCTTTATCATTAACGTCTACCTTTTTTTCCTAAAGGTTTTCTGAAATTCCCCAGTATGGATCCCTAAAGCTATATTTAGGATGGTCGACAGATTGTTGTCTGCCTTCCTCTGGTAGGTAGGCACTCCCAGGATCAGGCTGGCGGTATTGCAACAACTGTGGCGGGAGGAAAGCTTGACAGTACCCAATTTTTATAGAGGATTGAAATTCCCAAATATGCTAATGTGCTCCTTTATTGTGTCTGTTATTAGGGCCTGGGGTGTTGTGCATGGGTTGGGAACGGAAAGACCTTCTATTTCCCCTCATACTCCACTGTGGAAAAAAAAGGATTTTTGTACTCACCGTAAAATCCTTTTCCCTGAGTTCATGGACAGACACAGCTTCAATCTTGACAAGTGGGTATTAGCCTTCATTTAGGAGTGACTAGGCAGAAAAAGTGTTAACGTCAGAGCTTTACAGCCCCTCCCAGGGGGCGGTCCTACTGGCTATATCCTCTCAGCCTTCATTAAGCAGATCAGTTTGTCAGAAAGCAGTACAAACTTAAAAACGAGGGATGGGTGCTGTGTCCGTCCATGAACTCAGAGAAAAGGATTTTACGGCGAGTACAAAAATCCTGTTTACTCTTTCGTTCATGGACGGACACAGCTTCAATCTTGACAAGTGGGACGTCCCAAAGCAGTGTCAAAAACGAGGGGTGGAAACAGCATTAAAACAACTTCACCCCAAAACAAAACAGAGCTCCTCAACAGAGGAGTTGCAACTCTAAACAGCCACCTGCAACACCATGCCGCCGAAAGAAGCATCCGAAGATGCACACACATCAACTTGTAAAGTTTAGTGAAAGTGTGAACGGACGAGCAGGTCGCCACCTTACACACCTGGTGAAACAGATGCTTGATGCTCTCAGAGCTCGGACGGCGTCCAAGAACTACAACGTGGTCTCCTAGGATTCGACGGATGAGGACACAAGGATGGCAGAACAATGTCTTCCTTGAGATGGAAGGTCGAAACGACCTTAGGAAGAAAAGAAGGCTGTGGACGCAGCACCACCTATCCTTGTGGAAGATCAGATAGGGAGGCTTGCATAACAAGGCTGCCCGCTCAGAAACCCGTCTTAACTGGCATAACAGCCACCAAAACGACCACTTTCTGAGAAAGTGTCAACAAGGGAATCTCCCTGATGTTCTCAAACGGTGGTTTCTGAGGCACCTAGAGGCCATGCCGTTAAAGCCATTGACTGCAAGCAGGATGGCATATGGGACCCTGCAACAGCAGGTCCTCTCGTAGCGGTAGACGCCAAAAGGACGTCTGCTACACAAGCCCCACGGAGGTAGTGGAGGGTGGACCGGAGGGGCCACCTGCCGAACCCTCTGTACAAACGTTCTCACTAGAGAGTGAGCCACCAGGAGTCGTTGAAATAGGACAGGGTTGATTCTGGACTCCTCAGAGGCAACAGTTTTACCTGCCCCTTAATTGTACGTAAAGCAAAATTTTTGGTCCGCCCCACGCTGCAAGAACAGCAGGACTCTGGAACCAAATAAGTACGCGGATGCCACCTCATTTCCTTACAAATGGATATGTAGGTCTTCCAAGTGCGATGGTAAATCTTCCTAGGGGATGATTTCCGAGCACTCCTCATGGTAGAGATCACAGAGTCTGACAGGCCCCGGTCTCTTAGCACCTGGCTCTCAAGCCATGCCGTTAAGCCAGTGACTGTAAAAACAGGATGGCGTATGGGACCTTGCGACAGCAGGTCCTTTGTTAGCGGTAGATGCCAAAAGGCGTCTGGTACCAGACGCACTAGATCGGCGTACCAAGGACGCCGAGGCCAATCCAGAGCAATTGGGACCATTGGAATCCTCGCTGCCTCCAGTCCGCAAAGCAGCTGAGGAAGGAGCTTCAGAGGAGGAAAGGCATAGATTAGCCGGTACTGGCTCCACGGTGCCAGCAACGCATCTGTCGTGTTTGCCCATGGGTCTCTTGACCTGGCCACAACCTCAATACCTTCTGATTGAGTCGAAAAGCCAGGAGATATATGACTGGCATGCCTCCCCTCTGGCAAAGGAGCTAAAACGCTTCCGATGCTGCAGCAGAGCTGCTTGTTCCTCCTTGATGATTGACATACGCCACCACTTTGGTGTTTGTCCAACTGGATTCTGACTGGACGCCTCTGTAGCCTCTGAGACCACGTGGAGAGGCAAAGCCAGATCACCCGGAGTTCCAGGACAATGATCGGCAAGTGGGATTCCTCCGGAGTCCAGCGACCCAGGTTGACAGAGCTCCCCAGACTCCTCTCCAACCGGGAAGAGAGGCATCCGCCGTGACTACCATCCAGTAAAAAAAAGGAAGGAACGAGTTCCCAGACAGAAGTGCTGGAGATGTCGGCCACCAACTAGGGAGGTCCTGTGTCACGTACCTGGTAGGAGTCTGATATGACGATGTCGGCCTCCCTTGTATCTCCCACCCAAGCCCCACTGAAGGTGGAACAGATGGGGGCTAGGGTCAGGAGGAACACGAGTGCCAGGGAATGTTGCTTGTAGAACCTGCGGTGGAAGTAGTAGGCTCGGTGGAAACAGCAGGACAGCAGGTGAAGAGCTGCGGTGGAAGTTAAGGAGGAACTCCAACCAGTTTGCAGGTTCAGGCTTGGTGGCTTGTCAGTACTTCCTATGGTCAGGAGACAGGAGAGCACTGGACACAGGAGAGCTGAGACCATAGAGAGCCAGCGCAGGTTTCCAGTGGCAGTGTCAGACCTGGGCAGATGATGGAAGCGGAGTCGTAGAGATAGCCGGGTTCGGTAACAGGCGGGCTGCAGAGTACAAGGCAGAAGCAGGAGGAAGGTCAGATGCAGGCCGGAGTCGGGTACCAGTAATCAAGCAATCAGAGTCCAGAAGCAGAGTCAGAGGAAGCCGGGATCAGTAACAGGTATCAAGCAGGTATAGCAGGGTTCAGAGGAACAGGACACAGCTGAAGACCAGTCAGCACTTGTGGAAGGTCAGAGCACCCTTTAAATAGGCCGTCTGGCGCCAACTGGCGTTAGGGACGCGCTCCTGCGCGTGCACGCCGTTCATTGCGCATGCGCATTGGCGCACGCATATGTGCCATACATGAATCAGCAGTTCTCTTACATCCTGACTAGGTGGCTCACCTGGATTTTGACAATCCAGGGATGAAGGGCACTTGACCCTTTGGACAGAATTACCTTCTGTAACACGCGTGTTTGAAATAGTGCATATGGTACCATCTCGAAAGAGACTACCATGAGGCCCAAGACTTGCCTGAAAAAATGGCGTGACGAAGGGTCTGCAACTTTCCCATAGGGAGAAAAAAACTGTTGCCTCTGAGGAGTCCAGAATCAACCCTAGATACACTAGGAGTTGAGAGGGTACCCATACTGACTTCTGAGTGTTCAGCACCCAACCAAGGATCAGAGGGTCTGACAGGTTATAGACACGCTCACCTCTAAATTTGAGTTTGAAGTGGCCCTCAGAAGAAGATCGTCTAAGTTGCCCATGATAGCGATGCCCCGCTGTCTTAGTAGGGCCAGAATCGGGGCAAGCACCTTGGTGAACACCCTTGGTGCCGATGCCAGGCCGAAGGGGAGAGCCACCATTGGTAGTGTTCTTCCCCGGCCGCCAAACGCAGACATCTCTGGCTGCCTGGTGCATATGGGGACATGCAAGCATGCGTCTTTGATGACCAAGGATGCCGGAAAATCCCCCGGATGGAGGGCAGCGACAACAGAGCGTGCCAACTCCTTTCCAGAATCTTTGCACTTTCATAAAGCAATCGAGGGTCCTGAGATCCAAGATTGGACGAACCCCCTCCTTCTTCAGCACTACGAACAGATTTGAGTAGAACCCCTGAACCCGTTCCTGTACTTAGACAGGGAGGACAGCAGGTCTTGAACCGCCCCATATAGGACTTCCCGACGAGTCGGCTGAAGCTGGCGGTTTAGAGGGAAAAAAATCTGTTCGGTAGGCAAGCAAGGTTGGGCTTGCGAAACCAGGGACGCTTCTGTCCCTCAGCAGGCGTTTTATCGGCCTGGGGTCGTTTACTTGCCGCACAAGGCGGACTAAAGAACTGCTTGTGCGTGGTGAAGGAGGGCCCTTGCCTATGGCATGGCTCCTTACCCCTTTTTGGATTGCGGGAGCAACAAGCTCTTACCTCCTGTGGCATCCTTAATAATGTCATCCAGATAGGCTTCAAAAAAAGACTGTCACCCTTAAAGGCCAGGTCCAATAAGGCCTTCTTGGAAGTTTTTGGTCCGTAGACCAGCACTTAGCCAAACCAGGTGGCATAACCCCACCGCATAAACCGAGGCTCTGGACAGCAAGGGGAAAGTATCCAAGTCTGACTCGCAGACAAACTTAAGGCCCTGTACCAACTGGTCGGCCAAAGCTACCTCGTCCGGAGGAGCCTCCCGTGTCCCCTGGAGTAGCATCTTTGCCCACTCAGTAAGTGTCTGAGACACCAAAGCCCCAGCCATTGCTGGACGCACCGCTGAGGCCACTACTGTGTATAGGTAGCGAGCGATTGCCTCAGCCTTCTTGTCCACAGGGTCCTTGAAGACAGGAGCCCCTTCCACTGGACTCGTGGTTACTTGGTTAAGTCTGGACACAGGGGGGTCCACTATCGGGGGAGAGGTCCATTTTTTTCAGGAAACTCTCCTAAAAAGGGGTACCGGACCGCCAATTTTTTTGGGGCAGAAAAAACCTTCAGTGGTTTTTCCCTACTCCTTGTATAGAAGCTTATCAAGATAAGACATACAAGGAAACACCTTGGCATTGCGGGCCGGCTTACGGAAACCAAGGGGAACCGCCGTCTCTGCTGCTTCTGCAGAATTCTTCAACTTCAGCGTAACCCGCACTGCGGTGATAGATACCAACCCTTTTCGCGTGCTGACCCGGACCTGGAGTCATCCTCACTGTCCGACCGGTCACGGTCCGCAGCCGCTGACGCATCAGAATCAGGGCCATGAGCCACAGCTGAGCCTGGCTCTGCATCAGAATTATCCCCAGAAGATGGCGGGGAGAGGGGGCGCTTCCTACCCCCCGTGTTCCCACGCGCCGCTTCCACCTTGGCAACAAAATGCCTCAGGATCGCCGACATAGCGTCCACTGATATAGCACGGGCACCAGTTGCCAACTCAGGTGTCTCAGGGGAAAAAAACGTCTGCTGACCCACGCGCCTGACACCCACAGGGACTCCAGGCAAGGTATCAACAGCCCACCCTCCTAGCTGCTACAGAGATGCAGGGTCTCCCAGAGGACTCAACACCCTTAGGACGGTAACTGTTACTGCTGCCGTCTGCTCCTGCCAGAGATGCTCTCCCATAGCTGCCTGTGCCAGTCTGATCCTCCGCCAGCGTGTGTCTGTCTATTGCGCGCCTGTGAATGCACCCTAGAGGCCAAAGACTTCCACAAAATGGCCGCTGTGCGGCCGTACTGAAGAACTGCGTGAACCACAAGAAAATGCCCGCTGAGCAGTCGACAGAGGCCAACACAGGCATGGACCACAGGAAAATGGCCGCCGAGCGGCAGATAGAGCTAGCAGGCGCGGGCCACAAGAAAATGGCCGCCGAGCGATAGAGGCCAAAACAGGCGTGGACCACAAGAAAATGGCCGCCGACAGCATGGAGGTAGAAACACACGGCTAAGCAGAAAACTGACATTCCCAATGACAGCCATACAGCACAGTTCCCGCTCCAGATGGAGCCCCCCCAGGTGAACCCCCAGCACTAGGGGTGCAACAGATCAAAAAACTCACGGATCGGATCGATCCTCGGATCAGAGCCACGGATTGGATCATTTTCGGATCGGCAAAAAAAAAAAAGAAGAAACACACAAGACAAATAAACCTAAGTTTTGTCTTTTTGTTTATTAACACTTTTAAATTACTTGGAAATATATAAAATCAAGTTAAAGTGAACAAGGCATGATATCTTCTTTTTAACATAATGAGAAACAACTTAAAGTGCAACATAAAAAGGCATATCTCCTTCCTTTTAAACATGGACCAATGGGCAATGAGCCAAAAACAACGTAAAGTGCAACATAAGAAGGCACATCATCTTCCTTGAAACATGGATAGCGAAAGCCTTGTATGTCCACATCATCAAAGAAGAATAAAAGAAAGAAAGCAAAGCATTCCTGAGCTTATAATTTCAAATTCTTTTTCAAAAAGACAAGGATGTCTACATTGTCTGGGGAGAGTGTGGACCTCTTTGCAGTCACTATGTCCCCTGCTTTTGAGAACACTCTCTCGAAAGGAACTGAAGAGCCTGGCACAGCGAGATAGCATCTTGCCATCTTGGCAATATGAGGGTATTTACACTCATTGCTTTTCCACCATGCCAGTGGATCACCATCCACTGTAATGCCGCTTGCTGCCAGCAGGTAGGATGCCACCTCCTCTTTGATGATGTCAGCAGGAGTCTTGTTGTCTTTGCTGGCAAAGGTCTCTCCAAAAAGCTCTGTCATCGCCGACTTCTTTTGTGGAGGAGAAGATGAGTCCAAGTTTGCTCCTGTTGGCTCTGCAGCTTGACCCTGCAGAAAAAAAATTGTTGATTAATTAAACCTATTATTTAATTTTCATGTTTCATAGACATGAAAAATGTGGCAATATTATTGCCACATTTTTCATGTCTATGAAACATGAAAATAATATTTATTAAAAGCCATTATTACGAAAATAAAAAATGTATTTAGATTTAAATTTATCATTTTTAAATAATATTATTTTTCTTTACCTCATCACAGTCTTCAGTGCCCAGACTGCTCACAATCTCAGTGGTGAGGTCACTGTATGTCCTCTGGCGTAGGGCAGGGTCCATGTGAGACAGGGACTTGAACCTCGGATCCAGGGCAGTAGATCTGTGAAGGTAGTCCTGTAGAGTAGGGGGTGAAGTGTATCTGGGCTGCAGGTCCTCTCTAATGGCAGTCTTGACATCTCGAGTGATGGTGCCCTCTTCCACACTTGGAGCCATGGATTGTAGAATCCTTGTTTTCAGCGGCAGGATCATTGACACAGATGGTGAACTTTCAGTGCTCAGCAGAGATGTAACCGTTTTGAGGGGTTTAAGCACCTGGAGGACCTCCTCTGCCACTCTCACATCATCATCAGACAGGGTAATGATGTCTGACAATTTTCTTCAGGGTCTTGTCGGTCAATGCAGAGTATATAGCTGCCTGCTGCTCCAGATAACGCTCCAGCATATCATAGGTGGAGTTCCACCTTGTTGGGACATCATGTATGAGCTTATGAGTAGGCAGCTTTAGCATTTCTTGCTTTGTCTTAAGCTTATGAGCAGCTGTTGTGCTTCGGTGGAAGTAGGAAACCACCTTCCTGATCCTCCCAAGGAGGCGGTCCATCCGATTGACTGAGATTCCCTTCTGTGATGCCAAATTCACTACATGTGCAAAGCACCCTATCTGTGGGCCCAGTCCTGCCTCATTTACTGCATTTATTTGATTTTTGGCATTATCAGTTGTGACTGGGATATTAGTACTGGGCCTCTTTATCTTCCATTCCTCCACTGCTTGTGTTAGTACCTGCGCAAGATGAGTGCTTGTGTGACTCTCGTAGAGGGGGCGTGTCTGCAGCACCGGACTTCTCATCTCCCAGTCTGCTGTGATGAAGTGAGCGGTTATCGTCACATAGCTCTCCGTTCCCCTGGAGGTCCACCCGTCTGTCATGAGCGCAACAGAGGATGCTCGGGATAGTTCACTCACAACTTTTTTCTTCTCCTGCTCATAAAGATCTGGAACAATCTTTTCGCTGAAGTGGGTGCGCGACGGGATGACGTAACGTGGCTCAAGCACTTTCAGCATGTGTTTAAATCCCTCGTTTTGCACAACCGAATATGGCCTCATGTCTGCACCTATAAACACACCGATAGCTTTTGTGATGGCATTAGCCCGGTCTGATTGTGCAACAAGGGGCTGCTTAAATGCCGCGGTGATAAGCGGTTGTTGAGCAGCTTTCGTTTTCACTCCTGTCAGTGAAACACCGGGGTAATGTCGCTTCAAATGCGTGGCCATGCTTGATGTGTTTCCAGTGTCATATGGCTTTCTTGTGCCACAGTGCCTACACACAGTCATGGTTTTATCCACTAACTTTTTCCCTTCATCATCATATTTGACAGGGAAGCCAAAATGCTCTCATACAGGGGATTTAAATGACGCAGGGTATTCAAGCTCCTCCATTCCTCCGCTCGCCATGACCACACTGTGTGTGTGGACTGATTCCTTCCCCAAAGTAGAGGCAGGATGTGGAGGCGCCGAACCTGGAGGACGTTCCAGGGGAGGACGGAACACTGGGCACAGTGGGCAGTCGGTCGCCCGACTCGCCAGTCAGGGAAGCTCACCTGGAAAAAAGGAAAGAAACTGCGCTAAGACCTAGAAGCGATCTCATGCGGCTGACCACAAAAATCGCCTAAAACTCAGTGGAAGCAATCGTTCTGCAAAACCCGCATACAGTGAATAAAATATAGAAAAAATAGGATCGCGTAATATTACAATAGTGAACGAGTCCGACCGACGTAAACGTAAACACATGAATTGACAAGAACACCAAAAATATAAAAAAAAAAATAGAAAAATATATGGATAATCTAAAAGTCAATTTGGATAAATGTGCAAAATGCAATTAATTGAATTTGCAAAAACTTGTGAAAATTCCACCACCATATAGGCCCCAATGTAATATCCACAATCTCCCCCACTGTAATATCCACGTCATCCCCCCCACTGTAATATCCACAATCTCCCCACTGTAATATCCACAATCTCCCCACTGTAATATCCACGTCATCTCCCCCACTCACTGTAATATCCACATCATCTCCCCCACTCACTGTAATATCCACGTCATCTCCCCCACTGTAATATCCACAATCTCCCCCACTTACTGTAATATCCACAATCTCCCCCTGTAATATCCACAATCTCCCCCACTGTAATATCCACGTCACCCCCCCCACTGTAATATCCACAATCTCCCCCAGACCCCCACTGTAATATCCACGTCATCCCCCCACTGTAATATCCACAATCTCCCCCACTGTAATATCCACGTCACCCCCCCCCCCCCCATTGTAATATCCACAATCTCCCCCACTCACTGTAATATCCACAATCTCTCCCACTGTAATAGGCATCTCCCCCACTGTAATATCCACAATCTCTCCCACTGAGTCAGGCATCTCCCCCACTTACTTTAATATCCACAATCTCTGTAATAGGCATCTCCCCCACTTACTTTAATCTCTCCCACCGGCCAGTTCAGATCCACGAGCAGCGAGGGTGAGGGGTGATGACGTCAGCGGCGCTTAGCGCGCACAAGGCAGCCGCCGCCAGGTGTACCAAGATGGCCACGGCTCCGGAGCTAGACCGAAGCCGCAGCCTTTCCTATGGCCGAGGCCGTGGATCGCGCCGCGGATCGTGTGGTGATCTGATCCGAACAGGGTGACCCGTTCGGATCACGAATCACCACCGATCCGTTGCAGCACTACCCAGCACCCAGCCTAGCTCGCAGAGCCCAGGGAGGAGGGAAGGCAGGGAGAGAGGAAAGAAAGGGTAAACCACTTACTTGATCTCTCCAGGAATGTCCAGCCAGGTCCTCCTGCCGAAGCAGGGGAAGCTACTTACCCTTCCTGCGTGGATTATGCTGGAATATATTCCGGACAGACCATCTTCCACGTGGTTACGGAGGTGACTGTCGGCCCGGAATGCTGTGATTCAGCCATAGAGACCGGTCATATGCATGCCCTGGAGCACAAAGCTCACCGGCCACCCGTGGAGCAACGGGCATGTTGTGGAAAACCCAGCATGTAGCTAGGGTCGGCACACGCTCAAAGGCCGAAAACTGGGGAGACTACAAGGATCGTGGATCCAGGCTGTCACCCAGTCGGCAGTTAATCAAAGATTGCAGGAAAAAAACGTAGAAAAAAAAAAAACCCTCAGACCTATGGGCCCGAAGGGAGCCATGTCATTCTCCTATGCTAAGCAGAAAAAAAACTGATCTGCTTAGTGCAGGCTGAGGGGATAAAGCCAGTAGGACCGCCCCCTGGGAGGGGCTGTTCAGCTCTGAAGTTGTTAACACTTTTTCTGCCTAGTCACTCCTAAATGAAGGCTAATCCCCACTTGTCAAGATTGAAGCTGTGTCCGTCCATGAACGAAAGAGTAACCCAAATTTCCTCCCTTTCTATACTTATCCTGATCCTGTAGTATAGACCAAAATGTGGAATTAGGAAACTTCGGGATTTTGTCAGAAACTGAGTCTTGTTATCATATGATGGTTTGAAATCCTTATGCCAGTTGCCTCTCATTTGTTTCAGTATTTACAGCTTAGGCATGTCACACAGCATGTCTTTGAGACTCCAATAGAAATATATTATTCTCATAATTCCCAAATTTGTCCATGTCCTCCAGGAAGTCTTGAATGTGGCCCCTGAAAGTTTTGGGTGTTTCCACCAAAATTTGTATAATTCTAATTCCTTCTCCTACATTCCTCATAAAATAACAATTCCAGCAAGGTGACTGGGAACTCTCATAATGGGAAGAGATAGCCTGGCCGCCACACACATCACCCGGCTCGAGTGGTTAGCAGGTAAAAGCAGCCTTAGCAGGACACATCCAGACCACAACTCCAACATCTTCCCATTTTTGCAGTATGCTTTGGGTCTGGATGGACCTTTACACAGCCTGCACCCTCACTAGCCAGTGACATCCAACTCATCGGACCTTAACAACCTGAGCAGAGACCCACAAGCATGTATCATGGGTTACAACTCTTATAGTGGTCACAGCAGTTGTGCAGACCTCCGAACGAATTTTTTTTTACCAAAATAGTCCCCGAGAGATACAAGACACTGTCATACGATTTAATTTTTTAGCGTTCATCAAAAACGGAAACAATTTTGGGTGGACTGATTAACCAACATCAGCATTAGTTGCCATTAAAATGAAAAGTAATGTTCTACAGCTTCCACTACCTAGTTCTGTAAAAGTTCTAATGCTCTGGTTGGCTTCCATGAAAGTGGATCCTTGCTAATTTTCTCTTGCTCACAGTAGCGAGAGAAGTACACTCTAATACCCTTAAGTCTTCAACAAAGAGATAGAAATAAAATGTTCTTATTTAGGAGAAGGCTAGAACCCTTGCCAGAATATTATTGCTTTGTACTGTACCTGTAAGTGCTAGAACTTGTTGAATGTGGGTAAATTTGTGGCAGCTCATTTCATTTGGGGAAATTTGAGCTTTACTTTCTCAGGTCTAAATCTGGGGAAGGAACATGTTAGCCTTGAAAAACAAAGACAGCCCTAATTCCTCCAAATGCATTGGCTATACAGTGGAACCTTGGTTTACGAGTAACGCGGTTAACGAGCATTTTGAAAGACGGGCAACTTTTTTTACTTCTGACTCAGTTTGTGAGTGTTGTCTCGCAAAACGAGCAGAATTCAAGCAAATGAGGTGTGCAGTATCGCATTTGGCCAGAGGTGCGGGGGCGCCGGTGACACTCAGAACGGTTCGGAGCCGTTCGGAAATACTCGTAATCACTCAGAAATACTCCAGTCCCGGGTGTTTCTGAGCCTTTCCGAGGTCAGCCGAGCTGTCCCCGATCATTTCCGAGACTCTCCGGCATTGCATGCCATTGACGTCAATGCGGAATGGATTATTTTCGTTTCCATCAACTTCTATGGGGAAACTCGCTTTGATATGCGAGTGCATTGGATTAAGAGCATTCTCCTGGAACGGATTATGCTCGTAATCCAAGGCTCCACTGTATATGTCATGCACCAATTAAGTAACCATTGTGCTCCAACTAGCTTGACTTTTTAATGTACACATGGTGCTTCTCACCTACCTTCACTTGTTTTTTTTTTTTTTTGTTATGTTCTTCTTGCGGTATTTCTTTGACTTTCATTCTGGTAAAACCTTTGTCTTCAGAAAGTGAGGGTAAATCTACCTAAAAAAGCCCCTCTATATATCAGTAAAAACTAGACAGGGGCTCTAATCCTTTTCCACTGTAATCAAAATGAAGAAAAAATAATAAGGACTGTAATCATTTTTGGTGATCAGTCTTTAACCACTGGAGCCCTGGAAGATTCCCCCCCCCCAAATGACCAGGCCATTTTTTGCAATACGGCGTTGCTTTAACTGACAATTGCAAGGTCATGCGACGCTGCACCCAAACAAAATCAATGTTTTTTTCCCCCACAAATAGAGCTTTCTTTTGGTGGTATTTGATCACCTCTGTGTTTTTCTTTTTTTTGCGCTATAAAAAAAAAAAAAAGACTGACAATTTTGAAAAACAAAACAATATTTTTTACTTTTTCCTATAATATCCAAAATAATAAAAGTTTAGGCCAATATGCATTCTACATATTTTTTTGGGGAAAAAAAATCTTAATTAGCGTATACCAATTGGTTTGCGCAATGGTTATAGCATCTACAAAATGGGGGATATATTTAAGGAATTGTTACTAGTAATGGCGGTGATCAGTGATTTTTGTGGGACTGCGACACTGAGGCGGACAGATCGAACACATTTGAGACTTTTTTGGGACAAGTGACAATTAAACAGCGATCAGCGCTATAGAAATGTACTGATTACTGTATAAATGACACTGGCAGGGAAGGGGTTAACACCAGGGGCGATCAAAGGGTTAAATGTGTTCCCTAGGAGGTGTTTCTAACTGTGGGAGGAGTGGATTGACTGGGAGTACAGAGAGATCGCTGTTACTTTTTTTTTTTCAATTTCTTTATTTTTCAGTTTTTTCTTTTATACAAGAAAAGGAATAACAAAAGCTTACAAGGAATAAATCGTCTTCACATAATTTCGACTTAACTTATCTTCTTACAATATATACAGACAAAAAATACATTAATACATTTAATTCGCTCATATCCCACTAGTTCCTCCTTTCTAAAGTAATCTCCATTAGGGGTGGGGAGGATAGAGTATGATATCTGGTCTCATTCCCGGTAAAAGGCAGGATGGGGATGAGAGGGTGAAGGTAAAAGTACAGTGATAACTAAACAAAAAAACTGCATCCCCTCTGATCCCCACCTCTCACCTTATTTCCCTAAGTCTGATCATGGGACGACGCTATCCCGTGACCCTACCAATTTGACTACTATCTTCCCATATTCCATCTCCCCCTCTAATTTATAATCCATTCCCATTCCTTTTCCCCTCCCCCCCCAAACCCAAAACAAAACCAAAAAAAAAAAAAGAAAAAAAAAAAAGGAATCCCCCCTCAAGCATCCCCACCTCCCCCCCCCCCCCACTAATCTCCGTCCATCCGCCTCCTCCCCTCCTCTGAGGAGATAAAACCACTCCAGGGTGACCATGTTTTTAAATAAATTTATTTTGTTCTCCCGCTTGTCCATACTAGGTCTTCCATCCTATTCACTTCTTCTACCTTTTTAAGCCACATACTTACAGTGGGAGGTTGTATCTGTTTCCATTTAAGCTGTATACATGCTTTAGCAGCATTCACTAAATGACATAGGATGGAGTTCCTGTATGTTTTCCACGGGATCTCTGATAGATGCAGAAGGAAAAATGCTGGGTCCTCAGGTATTTCTGCCTCACTAAATTTTTGAATGATCTCCCGAACTTCCTTCCAAAATTCCGTAAAGGGGTTGTAAAGGTTAGTTTTTTATTTTCTAAATAGGTTCCTTTAAGCTAGTGCATTGTTGGTTCACTTACCTTTTCCTTTGATTTCCCTTCTAAATGTTTTTTTCTTTGTCTGAATTTCTCACTTCCTGTTTCTCCTCAGTAAACTTCACACCATCATCCGAGTGGTGTGGAGTCAGCCAGAACAGCTTACTGAACAGCTTACTGAGGAGGAACAGGAAGTGAGAAATTCTGACAAAAAAAAGAAAAAAAACATGTAGAAGGGAAATCGAAGGAAAAGGTAAGTGAACCAACAATGCACTAGCTTAAAGGAACCCATTTAGAAAATAAAAAAACGGACCTTTACAACCCCTTTAATTCTAGGGCAAGACCAAAAAATATGTAGCAAGGTGCCCTGTTCGGTCTGGCATCTCCAGCACTCCCGTTATATTCGGAAAACACTTATGAAGTATTTCTGGGGTTCTATACCATTGTGAAATGTTTTTGTAGTTTGTTTCGTGTATTTTTGTACATGTTGCTGTCTTGAATATAGATTGTATCATTTTAGTTTTTTGGGCTTCCCGAAAGGTCCTCCCCAGGTCTTTTTCCCATTTACGCAGAAAGGGTAACTGAAAATCCTCAGATGGCTTAATTAGTGACGCATACATTTTAGATATTGTATGCGTAATTGGTCCTTTTTCCATACATTGTATCTCAAATGGTGTTAAGCTACGGGCCAGATAATGTGGTACTCTTACGGTATTTAGGAAGTGTCTTAATTGTGCTGCTTGCCAGAACTCCAATTGAAAAGGGCGATTTCTATCCTTCAGGTCCTGCATTGTTGGCCAGTTACCCGAAATCCTAAAGTGCGAGGCCTGATACAATCCTCTTTCAATCAGTACCGCAAAGGGTCCTTTCTGTGTACCTCGTATAAATTGTGGATTACCTAGTATAGGCGTCAAAGGTGAGTTGTATGTAGATATTTTGTCCCTGGAAAAAAGATTGCAGCATACCCGCACTGTAGGTCCTATTGTTGGGTGTGTCTTAATATTGTCTGTGACATCTCTATAACACCAAGGCGCTCTATTTAGTAATTCCCTACACTGTGCTTGCTCTAAATTTGGCCAGATTTTCATGTCCCTATGTCGGCACCAGTCCAGCAGACGGCCTAGATGAACTGCCTGATAGTACTTGAATACATCAGGGATAGCCAGTCCTCCATTTTGTTTTGGTAGGGATAGTAGTGTCCTCTTAATCCTTGGTTATTTACCTGCCCAGATAAATTTTGAAAATAATGTTTGGATATTCCTGAAAAAGTTTCTTGGTATTACTATTGGGACTGCCTGGAGGAGGTACAGGATTTTTGGTAGAATATTCATTTTAATTATATTACTTCTTCCAAACCAGGAAAACATTCCCCTATGCCATCTCTCCAGTAGTCCACGTATTTTACTTAATATTGGCAAGAAATTTAACGCATACATCTTAGAGGTATTTGCTGCAATATTCGTCCCTAGATACTTCAAATCTTGGTCTGACCATTTAAATTTATAGCTTGAACTTATTGACTTTGACATTTCCTTCAGGATTGCTACCATCAAGGCCTCCGATTTATTGCAGTTTATTTTAAAATATGAGAGTCTACCATACAGTTCCATTTCTTTAACCCCTTCCATACCGGGCCATTGGAAAATGATACCGGCAGGAACCCTCTCTCCCTCCGGGTGGGCGTCATATGACGTCCTGGGTTTGGAGGGGGATATCTGAATGATGCCTGCAGCTAGAGGCATCATTCAGATATCCTTTTTTTTCAGCCGGCGATCCTGCGCACCATATGAACGATCATAGCGGCGATTCCGCCGCTTGATCGTTCTTATAGGCGGCGGGAGGGGACATCCCCCCCCCTCCCGCTGCCATCTGGTGCTTCTCCGGGCTCTCCCGTGCCATCGGGGACCCGGAGAGCATTGTCGGCGCCGGTGGTGGGTCACGTGATGAGCATAGAGATGACTGGTGACCAGATGGTCACCAGTCATCTCTATGATCGTCGGAGGCCCGGGCGCGATGTGATGACGTCACGCCCGGGTCCTCAAATGTAAACAAAGCCGCCATTGCGGCTGTAAGTATGAGATCAGTGAATTTTTTTTCATGATCTCATGCTTTCCAGCCTGGAGGAGAGATGTGGGGTCTTATTGACCCCGCATCTCTCCATAAAGAGGACCTGTCACACACATTCCTATTACAAGGGATGTTTACATTCCTTGTAATAGGAATAAAAGTGATCAAAAAATAAAAAAAAGTGTAAAAAAAAAAAAAAAATTTTTTTTTAAAACGCCCGTCCCCAATAGCTCGCGCTTAGAAGCGTACACACACGCAAGTCCCGCCTGCATATGTAAACGCCGTTCAAACCACATATGTGAGGTATCGCCGCTTGCGTTAGAGCGCGTGCAACAATTCTAGCACTAGACCCCCTCTGTAACTCTAACCTGGTAACCTGTAAAAATTTTCAAAGCGTCGCCTATGGAGATTACCAAAGTTTGGCGCCATTCCAGTGTGCGCAATTTTAAAGCGTGACATGTTAGGTATCTTTTTACTCGGCGTAACATAAGCTTTCATATTTTACAAAAAAATTGGGCTAACTTTACTGTTTTGTTATTTTTTAATTCATGGAACCATTTTTTCCCCCAAAAAATAGGATTTTTTACTCACCGTAAAATCCTTTTCTCTGAGTCCATGGACCGACACAGCTTCTCTATTGACAAAGTGGGTATTATCCGTTAATTAGGAGTGACTAGGCAGAAAAACTTGTAAAAAGTGTTGCATCACACCTTCTACAGTACCGCCCAGGGGGCGGACCCTCTGGGTATACCCTCTCAGTCTGCATCTTCGCAGATCAGTTCGTCAAAAAGCAGTACAAACTTAAAAGGAGGGGTGGGTGCTGTGTCGGTCCATGGACTCAGAGAAAAGGATTTTACGGTGAGTAAAAAATCCTATTTACTCTTTCGTCCATGGACCGACACAGCTTCTCTATTGACAAAGTGGGACGTCCCAAAGCAGTGTCAGAGAAAAAACGAGGGGTGGTAACAGCATAAAAATAAACTTCACCCCAAACACAAAACAGCACTCCTCCAACGGAGGAGTTGCAACTCTAAACAGCCGCTTGCAAAACCTTGCGGCCAAAAGAGGCATCCGAAGA
The DNA here is from genome assembly GCA_029206835.1 of Rana muscosa. Lineage (NCBI taxonomy): Eukaryota > Metazoa > Chordata > Amphibia > Anura > Ranidae > Rana > Rana muscosa. Next base: position 270,910,237 of record CM055122.1, read on the forward strand.
TGCACCTACATCAATTTTGTAGAATTTTGTGAAAGTGTGTGCGGACGACCAAGTCACCGCTTTACATAATTGGGAAACAGACGCTTGATGTCGGAAAGCCCAAGAGGCACCTATTGCCCTGGTCGAATGCGCCGTGACAGGAAAGGGGGGCGCCTGACCCTTTAAGGCGTAAGCCTGGATTACTATCTGTCGGATCCACCTAGAGATGGTGGCCGATGAGACTGCTTGGCCCTTCTTGGGACCAGCCACCGAAACAAACAGTGAGTCTGACTTCCGGAACAGGGAAGTAGCAGATAGGTATACTCTCAAAGCTCGGACAACGTCCAAGGAATGCAACGCCGACTCCTTAGGATTCGACGGCTGAGGACACAAGGATGGAAGTACAATGTCTTCGTTGAGATGAAAAGCCAAAACGACTTTCGGAAGAAAGGAAGGCTGCGGCCACAGCACCACCTTATCCTTGTGGAAAATCAAATAGGGAGCCTTGCAGGACAAGGCTGCCAGCTCAGAGACTCGTCTAACTGACGTAACAGCCACCAAAAAGACCACTTTCTGAGAAAGTGTCAACAGGGGAATATCTCTAATATTCTCAAACGGTGCCTTCTGAAGCACCGAGAGGACCAGGTTCAAGTCCCACGGAGGTAACGGGGGACGGACCGGAGGGGCCACATGTCGGACCCCCTGCACAAATGTACTCACGAGAGAGCGAGTCGCCAGGGGTCGCTGAAAAAAGACAGCCAGGGCAGATATCTGTCCCTTAAATTGTACTTAGGGCAAGCCCTTGGTCCACCCCATGCTGTAAAAACAGCAGGATTCTGGAAACCAAATAGGTACGCGGATGCCATTTCATTTCCTCACACATGGAGATGTAGGCCCTCCAAGTGCGGTGATAGACCTTCCTAGAGGACGGTTTTCGAGCACTTCTCATAGTAGAGATTACTGAGTCTGACAGGCCCCGGTCTCTCAGTACCTGGTTCTCAACAGCCATGCCGTTAAAGCCAATGACTGTAAAGCAGGATGGAATATGGGACCTTGCGATAGCAGGTCCTTCCGTAGTGGTAGGCGCCAGGGGACGTCTGCTACCAGACGTACTAGATCGGCGTACCAAGGACGCTGAGGCCAATCTGGAGCGATTAGGATCATTGGAATTCCCTCTGCCTCCACTCTGCGGAGCAGAAGAGGAAGAAGCCTTAAGGGAGGGAAGGCATAGATTAGCCGATACTGACCCCACGATGCTACCAACGCGTCCGTTGCGTCTGCCCATGGGTCTCTTGACCGGGCCACAAATCTCAATACCTTCCGATTGAGTCGGGAAGCCAGAAGATCTACGTCTGGTGTGCCCCATCTTTGGCAGAGGAGTTGGAACACCTCCGGGTGTAAGGACCCTTCTCCCTGGTCCAGCATCTGGCGGCTCAGGTAGTCCACCTGCCAGTTTTGCACACCTGGAATGTACACGGCCGACAGTGCCGGTACGCTCCTCTCTGCCCACTTCAGGATGCGAGCGATCTCCGATGTTGCAGCTGAGCTTCTTGTTCCTCCTTGATGATTGACATATGCCACTGCTGTGGCGTTGTCTGACTGGATCCTGACTGGACGCCCTTGCAGCCTCTGAGACCATTTGAAGAGGCACAGCCTGATCGCCCGGATTACCAGGACATTGATCGGCAGGAGGGCTTGATCTGGGGTCCAGCGACCTTGCGCCGACTGAACACCCCAGACTCCCCCCCCAACCTGTAAGGCTGGCGTCCGTCGTGATCACTATCCAGTAAACCGGAAGAAATGACTTCCCGGCCATTAGAGCCGGTGCTGTCAGCCACCATACCAGGGATCTCCTGACTATGTGGCTCACTCGGATTTGATAATCCAGAGATGATGGACATCTGTTCCATCTGGACAGAAGTTCATTCTGTAACACTCGAGTGTGGTATTGAGCATATGGAACCGCCTCGAAGGAGGCTACCCTGAGGCCCAACACTCGCATGCAAAAAAACGGAGTGACGACCAATTCCTGGAAGTCAGCTGCCGTACTGCAGCCCGGAGGGTCTGCAACTTCTCCACAGGGAGGAATACCTTTGCCTCTGAAGAATCCAGAATCAACCCCAGGTACCCTAGGCGTTGAGTGGGCACCAATACTGACTTTTGCGTGTTTAGTATCCAACCACAGTCTCGAAGAGTCTGACAGGTAATGGACACGCTTACCTCTAATTCTGAGCTTGAAGGGGCCTTCAGCAGAAGGTCGTATAAGTAGCCTGTGATAGCGATACCCCGTTGTCTTAGAAGTGCCAGAATCGGAGCGAGCACCTTGGTGAACGTCCTGGGTGCTGAGGCAAGGCCCAACGGGAGGGCCACAAACTGGTAGTGGTCCTTCCCGATAGCAAATTGCAGAAACCTCTGGTGTCTGGAGTATATGGGGACATGCAGGTATGCGTCCTTGATGTCCAAGGAGGCCAGAAAGTCCCCCGGATGGAGAGCCGTGACTACAGATCGAACCGACTCCATCCGAAAACTTTGTACCTTCACAAAGCAATTGAGGGCTCTGAGATCCAAGCTTGGACGAACCCCCTCCTTCTTCGGCACAATGAACAGATTTGAGTAAAAACCCCGTTCCAGTTCTGGAACTGGAATAACTACCCCGCGTTCCAGTAGACCCTGGACCGCCCCATACAGGGCCTCCCGGCGGGTCGGTAGTAGCTGGAGATTGGAGGTGTTGAATCTGTCCGGTGGACAAGAGAGAAACTCTATCTTGTAGCCTGAGGAGATTACTTCGCAAACCCACCTGTCGGAGATTAGTGCTGTCCACTGAGTCGCGAATTTGCGAAGACGTCTCCCCACCCGAGAGCTGGGTGGGGGTGGACCTTCATGCGGACGCAAATTTGTCCGCAGGCTTATTGGGTATGCGGGACCAGGGACGCTTTTGTCCTTGGGCAGGCGCTTTATCGGCCTGGGGTCTTTTCCCTGTCACCCTAGGGGGACGAAAAAACCACTTGTGTGCAGTAAAGGAGGGCCCTTGCCCTTGGCGTGGCCCCTTATCCTTGCTAATTTGGGGAAGCAAAGTGCTTTTACTTCCTGTGGCATCCTTGATGATGTCATCCAGAGAAGCCCCAAAAAGTCTGTCGCCCTTAAAAGGCAGATCCAACAGGGCTTTCTTGGAAGTCTGGTCCGCAGACCAGCCTTTTAGCCAGATCAGGCGGTGTATTGCTACTGCATAAACCAAAGTTTTAGACAGCAGGGGAATAGTATTCATGTCTGACTCACAGACAAACCTAAGGCCCTGGACCAACAGGTCGGCCAATGTTATCTCATCAGGAGGAGCATCTCGCTCCTTAACCCCTGGAGTAGCAATCTTGCCCATTCAGTAAGTGTGTGAGACACTAGGGCCCCCGCCAATGCCGGGCGTACTGCCGAGCCTACCACTGAGTATAGGTAGCAAGCGAGTGCTTCAGCCTTCTTATCCACAGGGTCCTTGAAAACAGGAGCCCCTTCTACAGGAATTGTGGTGGCTCTATTAAGTCTGGACACCGGAGGGTCCACTATAGGGGGGAGAGGTCCATTTCTTCAGAAAACTCTCCTCAAAAGGGGTACCGTACCGCAAACCTCTTTGGGGCTGTAAAGACCCTCAGTGGGTTCTCCCATTCCTTGTATAAGAGTTTATCAAAAGACACACAAGGGAACACCTTAGCAGTGCGGGCAGGTCTATGAAACCCAAGTGGACCGGAGTCTCTGCTGCTTCTGCAGTATTTTCCAATTTTAGCATATCCCGCACTGCAATAATAAGGTCAGATACCAAAGCCGTCTCGCGTACTGACCTGGACTTTGAGTCATTCTCACTGTCCGGTCACGGTCTGCAGTCTCTGATGCGTCAGAATCTGGGCCCCGAGCCATAGCTGGACCTGGTTCTGCACCAGAATTATCCCCAGAAGCTTGCAGGGGATGGGGCGTTTACTACCCCCTGTATTCCCGTGTGCTGCTTCCACCCTGGCAGCAAACGCCTCTAGCATTGCAGTCATAGCGTTCATAGACACCTCAGGGGCACCAGCTGCTAAATCTGGTGTTTCAGGGGAGAAGACATCTGGCTCAGATGCCATGCTGACCACACGCTGACACTCACAGGGCTCCAGGCAAGATATCAATAGGCCACCCTCCTGTGCTGCAGAGAGGCCGGGTCACCCAGAGGACTCACCACCCTGGATAGGTACTGCTATGCTGCGCCTGTGATGCTGTACCCCTGCTGCTGTGTCAGTCTGCTTCTTTTATCAGCACTTCCTGTGTGAATTTTCGCGCCAGTGTAATGCACCCTAGAGGCCGGAGGCTCTCGAAAAATGGTTGCCAAAAACGTCTGTATGGAAGATAATGTGGGCTCTAAGAAAATGGCCGCCGACAGAAGATAGAGGTCAAGCAGCCATAGCCCACAAAAAGATGGCCGCCGAACGGCAATATCTGCATACAGGGTGGACAAACATGGCCGCCGATCAGCTGATAGGGGCCAGTGGGTGTGGCCGAACCACAGGAAGATGGCCGCCGGGCAGTCACAAGAGGCCAAACTTGGCATGGACCACCTCAAAATGGCCGCCGACAGCATGGAGGAAGGACACAAACACAGGTAAGAAAAAATGACATTTCTTTTAAATGTTAGTTACAGCCAGCCCCGCTCCAGTGGGACCCCCTAGGTGACCCCCAGCACCCAGCAACCTTTAGCTAGAAGCCCAGGGAGGAGGGAAAGGCAGGGAGAGAGGGAAGAAAGGGGCCACAACCACTAACTTGATCTCTCCAGGAATGTCCAGCTAAATCACCCAGCCGAGGCAGGGGAGTTTTACTTACCTATCCTGCATGTATTCTGCTGGAAGACATTCCAAACAGATCATCGTCCGCGCACGGAAGGTGACTGTTGGCCAGGCATGCTGTGATTGGACCCAGAAGGGACGATCATATGTGTGCCCTGGAGCATGACGCTCACCGGACAGGCTGCTGCGACTCAGCCGTAAGGTCAGCCAAAGCTGAGCGGTCCAATGCAGGCCCTGGAGCGTAAGCTCACCGGCCACCCTTGGAGCGACGGGCATGTCGTGGAAAACCCAGCGCGTAGCTAGGGTCGGCACACGCTCGATGGCCGAAACTGGGGAGACTACAAGGATCGAGGATCCAGCCTGTCACCCAGTCGGCAGTTGATCGAAGATCGCAGGAAACAACAAATGTAGCAAAAAAAAATAAAAAATAAAATATATATATATATATATATATATATATATATATAATCTTTTTTCCCCGGACCAATGGGCCCGAAGGGAGCCATGTCCTACTCCTTGCTAGACAGAAAAAAACTGATCTGCGAAGATGCAGACTGAGAGGGTATACCCAGAGGGTCCGCCCCCTGGGCGGTACTGTAGAAGGTGTGATGCAACACTTTTTACAAGTTTTTCTGCCTAGTCACTCCTAATTAACGGATAATACCCACTTTGTCAATAGAGAAGCTGTGTCGGTCCATGGACGAAAGAGTAAAAGGCGTTTGAAAAATTATTGCGCAAATACTGTGCAAGATAAAAAGTTGCAACGACCGTCATTTTATTCCCTAGGGTGTCTGCTAAAAAAAACATATATAATGTTTGGGGGTTCTGAGTAATTTTCTAGCAAAAGAATGATGATTTGTACATGTAGGAGAGAAGTGCCAGAATAGCCCTGGTATGGAAGTGGTATAAAAAGCCCTGTATGGAAGTGGTTAAACAGATTCGGAAGTGAAACTATCGGGTTTGTCATTGGGAAAAGCATATCGTCTGCATATGCTGCAACTTTATGTTGTATTCCCCCTATTTCGATTCCCTTAATGTCCTTATTGAGCTGTATTCTACATAGGAAAGGCTCTAAGGTTAGTGTAAATATCAAAGGGGACAATGGACAGCCTTGTCTTGTCCCATTTGTTATCTCGAAGGATGGGGAGACTACTCCGTTTACTTTCACTTGAGCTGTGGGTCTATTATACATACTAGCAATCCATCTAATCATTTTCTCTCCTAATTTTATATGGCGCAAGACCGAAAACATAAATTCCCATCCCACCCGATCAAAGGCCTTCTCTGTGTCTGTTCCAAGGAAGACACAGGGGGTCCTGGTTGAGTTGGCTATATGCATTAAATTCACAGCCTTGATGGTATTATCCCTTGCTTCCCTTGTTGGTATAAATCCCACTTGATCTTGGTGGCTCAGGAAGGGGAGTTGCTGTTGTAACCTAAGGGCTATTATCTTGCAAAATATTTTCAAATCAGCATTTAATAATGATATTGGCCTATAACTACCACACTGCTTTGGGTCTTTCCCCTCTTTTGGCATCACCGATATCATGGCTTTCACTGTCTCTGGATGGAAAGATGCTGTATCCCCCAGTTCATTGAACATTTTGGCCATAAAAGGTCCCAACTCAGAAATAAGTGACTTATAATACTGAACCGTAAGTCCATCTGGTCCTGGTGCTTTCCCGTTTTTCGCTAATCTTATTGTGTTCTGGACTTCTTCTAATGTTATTGGCGATTCCAACTCCTCCCCAACAGCTGCCATCAAGCTCGGCATTCCACTTGCTGTTAAATCTTCCTCCATCACTGCTTGGTCTGGATCCCCCAAACTCAAATTGTAAAGTGAGGAGTAGAAATCACCAAATACTTCCGCAATTTGTCCAGGCAGCTGGACCTCTGTTCCATCTTTTTTCTTAACTGAGAGTATATATGTCCTTGTCTGTATTTTCCGTAGAGCACTTGCCAATTGTCTACCACATTTATTACCCGACTCATAACTGCATTTATGTCCTATCTGTAATGGCATTTTTGCTCTATATTGTAATAGCCCTGTCACTTGTCTACGTGTTTTTAATAATTCTCGTTCTACTTCTATAGACTGGGCATGTTTGTGTCGTGCCTCTAAATTTTTGCTAATAACCCTGTTAGTTTAGCTTCCCTCCCCTTCTTGATCCTTGCTCCGTGTTTGATCAAGACACCTCGTGTTACAGCTTCATGTGTTTCCCAGATTGTTCCTAGTGTACTTTCTGGACTATCGTTCGTCTGAAAGAACAATTTTACCTCTTTCTGAATATCCTCCATCACCAGAGTCCTGGAGGCGGCTTTCATGGAGTTTCCACATCATTGGGGCTGAATGATTTCTCTGTCAAATTGTATTTTAGGAAAATCGGTGCGTGGCCTGACCAAGTGATCATACCACTTGAACCGTGGAAGATTCCCCCCCCCCCTATTGACCAGGCCATTTTTTGCGATACGGCGTTGCTTTAACTGACAATTGCAAGGTCATGCGATGCTGCACCCAAACAAAATCAATGTCTTTTTTTCCCAGAAATAGAGCTTTCTTGTGGTGGTATTTGATCACCTCTGCGGTTTTTATTTTTTGCGCTATAAAAAAAAAAAAAAAAAAAAAAAGGACTGACAATTTTGAAAAAAAAACCCCAATATTTTTAACTTTTTCCTAGAATATCTAAAATAATAAAATAAAAAAAATTGATCAGTTTAGGCCAATGTTTTTTTTTGGGGAAAAAAAATAAAAATCTGTTAGCGTATAGCGATTGGTTTGCGCAAAGGTTATAGCATCTACAAAATAGGGGATATATTTATGGAATTTTTTACTAGTAATGGCGGTGATCAGCGATTTTTGCGGGACTGCGATATTGAGGCGGACAGATCAAACACATTTGACACTTTTTTGGGACAAGTGACATTTAAACAGCGATCAGCGCTATAAAAATGTACTGATTACTGTATAAATGACACTGGCAGGGAAGGGGTTAACACCAGGGGCGATCAAGGGGTTAAATGTGTTCCCTAGGAGGTGTTTCTAACTGTGGGGGGAGTGGATTGACTGGGAGTACAGAGAGATCACTGTTCCTAATCACCAGGAAAAGACAATCACTCTGTAACCCCCTGACAGAACGGGGATCTGTTTGTTTACATTATTTCCCCATTCTGGCTCTGTGTGGAGCGATCGCGGGTGGCCGGCAGCCATCGCGGCTGCCGGCACGAGCGCATCGGCTCCCCCGCCGTGTGCCTGCTATAGCTGTTAAAGGAGCCATAGTACAGCTACACATGATAGAAAAAAAAAAACTTGTACATACGCATAAAAAATAGCAAATACTGTTAACATTTTTTTTAAACCAACAATATCCAAGCAAAGTGTATATGTAGTTATAATTTGCTCAACATGTTTTGCCAAATAGGCTTACTCGGGAATTACAACTGAAATAAGACGGCATATTCATTTTGAATTCAATTTAAATATACTTGTTTTTGCTGGTGGCTGCTGTTTGGAGGTGTTTGCTATGTGCCTTATTGGTCACGTTTAGTTTTATGTCACCTGCCCTTTCTTCCCACTCATTCCTTCACCACTCTCACACATTAAGTGCGATACACCCTCAGTTTAATATTTCACTATTTTACAGCCACTACCGGTCATTGACCTTATGTCTACATATCAATTCCTGCTTGATGCCTGTCCACCCTGGGTGCGTCCTGTGTTGGCTAACCGCCATGAAGTACTCCATCTCAGTCCCCGTGATTGGGGGCGTGTGGCCCGACTCCAGGGCCAGCAGTACATGGATATCCTGTAAGTACCAACTGGGACTCTGATTCCTTCTCACGGTCCCTTATGTATGTGGATGCATTGGATCAATTTAAAATGTATCTATGTCTTTGCAGACACACAATACACATATGCTACTTATGAGCGGCAAGTCGTCGCGAAACGCATAGAGCCAACAGATATCGTGTTTCAATCATGTGTCCTAACAGCATTTCTCATACTGCATCAACTATTTCCTGCCTGTGTATTGTATTTTTTGTCATTTTCTTCTTATGCTTATTTATTGTATGGCCTGCTCTGAACCATACATTAGTTTTATTTTATACAATAAAGTTGGTAATTTAAAATTTTGGATATTTTCCTGTCCTTCCCTGTTATTAATTGGAATAACTCTAACCATGTTGGTATTTACTTATGTGTATACTTATGATTTTTTCTGAAGAATATAAAATAGTTACTTATGAATCAATTATGCGAATGTAAGATATACAATGTACTATAGATATGTCCACTACTAAAATAATCAGATCCTTACCCCGCACATACTTCATTTAAAGTCCCGCCCTTTCTGTCCTCTTTTTTTAATATTTAATACTATATTTTTGTGCAATTTAATATTAATATGCTGTCTTGTTCTTAATTTCAGTCGTATCATTATGTAGTGCTTTGAAGCGCTGAGAAAGCCTACTTGGCGAAACATGTCGAGCAAATGTTAACTACATATACACCTTACTTGGATATTTCTTGTTGGTTTAAAAAAAAAAAAAACTGTTTTTGTATGCTGTTTTTTATGCATACTGTATGTACAATGAAGGGTTTGTTTTTTATCATGTGTGTGTTTTGGCACCTTTCCCCAAAATTGATACAATATGTACTGTTGGGATGTGGTGCCCTCGTTTCTCAGGTTTATCAGTACCATTTCAATATTCCTTAAAATATGTCAACAAACCAAGACAAAAAAATAAACAAACACCGTCCAAAAAAAAGTTTTAAAAGGTTTATTTTAATTATAATTCTTGTATAACCAAGCAGTTCATTAAAGAGAATGCACAGAAAAGTCATTCCAGCACTTCAGAATGTTAGATAATTGTCCTCACGTCCCAAGTCCAAGTCAACAAGGGGCAGAGGTATCAGCTTCTAAAGTAACAGAAAAAAAAAACTATTTACATTAACAATATGCTTGTGACACTAAGGGGGTCTAGATGTCTCCTAGTTCTCTTCAGCTACGTGGAATTCTACAGTACACAATGGTAGTGAAAAGCATACGTTGTACTGAAATGAGATGGACTGAGCGGAGATGGATTCTGGGGCATGCAAAAACATTAAAAAACGTGGAGGAAATTAAATCCAAAGCAAAAAAACACAAGGAAAATAAGTTTATTAAAATGGATGAAATCAGCTTTGTGCACACAAGCAGTATAGAAATTCTCCGCCTCCTGTTAATTTATATCTCCTGCTAAGTACAAGGTAGTTTTGGACACCTCTGGGGGTCATTAAAGAGTCTTTTAGGCAAGAACCCACCCCATACTGACACTAACCTTTGATGTGCTCCACCAACCATCCCATTGGAGCCCTCATTAAATTCCCAGTGCTTCTGGGTATGGAGGAGCATGCGACTCCCTTCTTAATATGCAGCACACAGGCCTGAGTGGCCAATTGCCAGGCTATGACACTGTCACACTAGGAGGAGGAAGTTAACCAAGTGTAAGCGCAGACACGGAGCATGCATGAAGTTCCAGCTCTAAAAAAGAAAAGGAATGGTGGAGGAGAAGGCAACCATCATTGGGTGGGGGAATAGTTTAAGAGAAACTTTCACTTTACCTTCAATGGACAAAAAATCTCTCAAATGTGGTAATGCACAGAAATGTATACCAAAAATGCCAGAGTAAAAAGGCTAAAAATTTCAAAAAAATTAGCAAGCATTTCAGTTCTGACCCAAATGTGCCATATTGAGTTCTGCCCCACCTCTTTAAGGGACCAAAATGTAGGCCTGCACTACCAAACCTGGGGGCCATTTAGGAGTTATACAGAAAACAATGCAACAGACCATTTTATTGTAGACATCAGTGGATTGCAGTAATGCCAACTAAATTCTCAATTTTAGCAGGAGGACAAGAATAGGATTCTACCTGTGTACACAAACCTTTAAACTTTTGGGAAGCTATTAAAAAGGCACTTTGAGAATAGGGATCAAATTCTACGTAGACAAAACGGACAATGCACTTTTTTGTTTAAATTTGTCAGTTTAGGAAATAAAAAATAAAATAAAAAAAACTGTAAAAGAAGATTAATACCAAAAAAGTTCAACTCACAGCTTTTTCTGTAGAAATACATTACAAAACGAAGAGAGTAAAGAAGGTAAAAGCAGGTTATAATGCAAAACAAAAAAAAAATTTTTTTTACAGCCTCGTAAAAAATAAAAAAGTAGCGCCTAAGCAAAAATGTCAGTTGGTGTATAAGCATCAATGCATAGCCTTTTGTTTTTTCAAAAATGTCTACATTATGATACTGAATATCAATTCCGCTGTACAATGCTGAGGTACAGTGAACACTGTTATACTATTGGTTTTCAGAACTACAAACTTGTCACATGCTCCCCATTCTCGGGAGGTTAGTGGTCAGAACCTAATCAAGTGAAATAAAAAAGTTCCATATTCTTCAAATCTTTAGCCACTGGTAAAAAAAAAAAAAGAAGATTGGGATAGTGCTACACTGGGCTGTGGCTTTTTTTTCACGAACAGTAAAAGGTTTCATAAAATGCACTCCTTGTATCGAATTAAAAATAAAATAAAAATTTAAACCACTCAGTCTCTGATCAGTTCTCACGTCCTAGTCAAACCCCCAACCCTACAAATGAAATATTTCCAAAGAAAGGATATTTGGCAATTTTTTTTGAGCCCACTTTGTGGTGCGTCAACTCATTTCATGTTGAAAGCCAGAAGCGGTCGCTCTTCCCGCTTTTGCCAAGGACTTTTTTTGTTCTCTCCCTGGTCATCAGAACAATCATCGTTGATGGAGTACTCGTGTTCGGGACTGTTTAATGGCACAGGTGAGGAATCTTCAGTTCGTTTAACAGTTTCTTCCTGAAGGCTGGGTAACTGCCCACCGCTCCTTCTTGTCGGTGCCTCGTTGAAAGCCCTGTTATCTTCAGGGCTGCATACAGCTGTGCCATATTCGCTACCACTTTGGTCCATATCATCCAAATAAACCAGCTGAGTATAGGCTGGGCTGTCTGACACCGTCGGGTCTTTTTGCTGGTGCTCCATTCGGGTTTTGTGTTGCTTCTGTAGGAAAGCAAACTTTTCTCCTCTTCCTTTGCGCCCAGATTTTGGTTCATTCATGTCAACACCAGAATCTAAACTGGCATCGTTGCTGCCATTTTTTCCTGCTCTTTGGAGATCAACGTATGAATGTCTAATGTGTGCATTTGTTCGACCATCTAGAGACACAAACCAGGCACGGGGATGGGGCAATGGTCGGCCACCGCCAAGCTCCATCAGAGCTTTCTCTGTCAAGAGCTGTACCTCACCGTTAATTTGAGCAATGGCTGCATCATTAAGGGAACCAGGGATAGAAACCGATTCAGACATCACAGTGTTTTGCCCACTCCACTCTACTCCTTCTCCATCTTGCAAGTGTTGTTGAGATACGGCCTGGGAACTTAGTTGTGAGGATGGCTGAGGATGTTGGCTGTGAGATATGGACAGCTCCGCTTGGAGGCGCTCAAGTTCATATTGTTGTTCAGCAGAAACAATTAACTGCTGGCTGACAAAAGGGTGTTCTGCTTGAAGCTTCATGTAGTGAGCTGGGATGACCAAGGTAGGCAAGACATTTCGGTAAACGCTATCATTAACTTGATCCACAGAGTTAAAGCATATGAGCTGACCAGGACGAGGAAAGGAGGTTGGCCTTTCAAGGTGATCTACAGACCTTGACATACATTCATTAGGCCGTCGGTCCATGACCTGCTCTGTTTCAGGAGCAGAAGGCACGGGGTGACTTTGTTCCTGAAGGTTTGGCTTGCTTCCTGATGAAACATTGGTTGTGGACAGCTGATCTTTGTTTTCAAACAAAGGCTGGCAGATAACCGAGTTGTAGCTCCGACGGTAATCGTCGTTCATAGGAGACACATACCCATCTGAGATTTCAGCTGACTTCCTCGATTTTAAAAGGAATTGATCCAGAGATTTGTTGTACACCTGTCTCAAAGTCCCACTTGGAGTTAGGTTGTCGAACGACATTCGGCTTTTCTCGTCCTGGGAAAGCAGCTCTTCTCTGGAGCTAAAATCCCGTGAGGTATTATAGGAAGGCTTGAGCATTGGGGTATGTATATCTGCCTCGCCACTTGAGGACATCATCTCCATGTGGCCAGGGCTAATCAAATTGATGTGGGACATGGAGGTGGCCTGGTCCTTCTTGGAGGAGTCCAAAGCAGAAGATAGCTGAAGCTTACGATGAGGATGGCGAGGCTTTAAACATTTCCTCCTATCAAAACAGAGAGGCGAATCAGATTATAAAAACAAGAAAAAAAGGATTATGTAAAAGTTCAGGATTAACACTAAATACACATTCCAAAAGGGAGAGAGAAGGTGGAGCCTGTTTTTTCCAACATAGGGTAATCATTTTCCTAGCGCAGAATAGGAGGCGGCCATTTAGGGTCCTTTCAGCAACCCTAGGCACCAGCTCCTCCACCAACCCCAGCAGGCAAATTTTTGGAGAAGGAACAATAGAGACCCCAACGATCTTATTAACCACAAAGAGTACTTGTGTCCAATAGTTATTAATTACAGGACAGGACCAAAATATAGTGCCAGCACTCCGAGGAAAGGGAGGCCCTCATTTTGTGCTAATGGCATGGAGTAAGATACGCCCTGTGAGCAATATTATACAGTATAAGATGGTCTTCTTAGAGAGACAAGAATTTTAAAACAGGAAATTGCATATTATATATTTTAATACCGCTTTACGCTCACATCTCAACATAAAATCAGAAATGTCTTTATCCATATTGCATAAAAAAATAAGTAATTTCATAATTGTATAAAAATGTGGAAACATGCTGGTATTCAACCTTTTGAAGAGCGAGGGCCATTTAAATGATTTTAAAATGATTTAGTAACCGGTCGCAGGCCGCAATGAATTTAAATAATTAATCATTTCGAATAGCAGAATGAAGATTTTAAACAATTAGGATCATCATTTTCAATGGGACCAACCCCTGTTGGATGTTTATCCACTGTTTAATCACGATCAGAAAAAGAGTGGATGATGCTAATGTGAACACTGACTTTGCTAACTTATTACAAGGGCACTGTGGGTTTGATTTATTAAAGGCAAATCCACTTTGCATTGGAAGTGCAGTCACTTTAGATCCGAAATGAGAGGGAGTTCTGAAATGAGGGGAAGCGCTGCTCATATTATCATCCAATCATGTACAAGCAAAAATGCTGTTTAATTTTCCTTGCATGTCCCCCTCAGATCTACAGCGACTGCACTTCCAAGTGCACTTGTAGTGCAAAGTGGATTTGCCTTTAGTAAATAAACCCCTATGTCCATTTCAGCAGTTGCAGGAGGAGAATGGAAAGGATCAGTTCCTGTATATACTGCCCCCGCCGCCCTTCGGGTCATAGTGTAAAACCGAATGTGACAAGGTGGCCGCACAGGCCCCCTGAAACAAGGGGCAGAGTTGACATTGCGACCCCTGATGCTACACCAGTGGTTGGGGGGGTGTGATAAAAACACGTCTCAACTATGAGTGTTTTCCCCCCCTCCCCCAAACATAAACAAGCCCTCACTGTCCTGAGCCCCCTATAATGCTGCTTGCACACTAATGCACTGTAGTGTACCTGCACCGTGTGCAGCACAGTGCACATGCAGTTTTCCTTCTATATCTTGCAGGTGTGGTGCACTTTCTGAAAGCTCACCAAAGCTCTTGCATTCAGGAGTTTTGGTGCCCTTTCAAAAAGTGCAACAAACCCCCAGGATATAATATAAGTCAATGGCTTAGTGCAGCTAACCCACAGGAAAGCCACAGGTGCACAGTGCTGCACCAGCGGATCAGTGTGAATGCAGCCTAATAATAGTTACCCTTTTATAGGTGCTAATATGCTTATTGCAAAAACCCAGCGTATGTATTGTTTATTACACTGACCTTCTTTTCCACTTCCAGCTTCTGCTGGCATTGCTCTCCAGGCTGCTAGAAAGGTCCCAGACAAAGTGGACTTGGTATCACTCCACCCGGGATGGGAGCCGCTGCTATAGAGGAAGCATCGGCTTATGTGGCTCCTGCTCCCTCCGCGACCGCCTGCTTACTCCACTGCTGCTGCCAGCTCAATGCTCTGGGATGATGGGTTGGCAACCCGTTGACCGTGATCTGGTCTTGCCAACCCACCATCCCAGAGCATGGGTATGCACTTCCCTCGTTTAAGGTCGTGGGCGCCATCTGAGGGCTCAGAGTCAGTGGCGGCTATTGCTCGTTTAAGGTCGTGGGCGCCATCTGAGGGCTCAGAGTCAGTGGCGGCTATTGCTATCGGTTAGGGGGGGTTGCTGCGGCAGACAGACTTTACCACGGACCCCGACCCCAACCCCCCCTTTTTCCCAGCATGCACCACGCAACCCCCCCCCCCCAGTCGCCAGCTCACTCTCCCTATGATGACAGGTGGAGGGAGCGGCTTCCCCCCTCAGTCTCCACCGTGTCCCGGCTCCGTCGGTCGGGCTTCCCATGCGTCTCCTCGGGTGTACATCTCCTCCCTCCTCAAAGGCCAATAGGATGGTTTTTCCTTTTCGACCAATCGGGAAACAGGTCTCATGACCTGCATCCTGATTGGCGGGGAGGAGATTCAGTGTGAAATTAGCGAATATTCTTTAGCTTTTGTCACACAACTGAGTGGGCTTGGAGTGCAGTGTTCTGCCCCCTGAGCCCACCCTTTTTTGAGGGCCTCTTGCTGTAATCATGTGCTTAAAAAAACAAAAAAAACAACACACACCCTCCCTATTGGAAGTCATGCATCAGGTGCCCTGCATGTAGATTAGGTGGCTGACGCATGGATGGGGGGGGGGGGGCGCCCAGACCATGCGCCCTTAATGGACGGGCCGCCACTCCGAGTGCCATGAGTTGAGTGCCCTGGTTTACGGTTTGCCTTGGATTGACGGTTTTGGAATATTAAATTACCTTACGGTATTATTACACTATGGTCCGTGTTCCTACCTTCCTTTGGTTTATCGCATTGGCTATACGGACCTTGTGATTGGGTGGAACACAATCAACTGAACTTCTGCCTCTTGGTGTTATCCTGGTTCCTGGTGCAATCCCGGCGTTTCCACGTGCAAGCCAAAGGCCGTGGCTGGGTCACAGCCGACTGCTTTCTGGGCTTGCCTTCTGGTAAGCGGACATCTTATTACGGTGGCGGGCACCTTCCTTATTTGTGATTTACCGGGTGAGGTGCATGGAATTGGGCTCATATTTGGATTGTTCTCACCATTTGCAATATTTGATATCCTATACCATCAATGTGAACATTACTGTCTTAGTCTGTGCAATATCAATTTGGACATTTGGGGTTCAGTCTGCTAGATTGTGCACTGGTTTGGCATACTAGCCTCTGGATGTCAATGCATATATTGGGACTCTGATATTCCATATCAATATTGTGGACATTACTATGAATTCAGGTCACCAGTTTTTGCAATATATAACTTGGACAATTTTTGGCTTGTTTTGACAATTGTGCATTGTTTTTGGCATACCAGCCCCTGGATGTCAATGCAATAATGTGAATGTCCTTATTGGCACAGCTCTCTATTTTTTAGTTCCTTGTATTCGTGTGTTATCCCACTAGTGCTGCTGCCTTTGTTTTTAATTTTTATCTGAGCGTAGTTTTTCCTGTTTTTATTACAAAGTGGCACATAATTGTCAAGTGGAAGGAAAATGATAAATGTTTTTCAATAAATATGTGAAAAGTGTGGCGTGCATTTGTATGCAGTAATTTCTTTGTAGAACCAACTGTCACTGCAATTACAGCTGCAAGTCTTTTTTGGGGATGACTCTACCAGCTTTGCACATCTAGAAAGTGAAATTTTTGCCCATTCTTCTTTGCAAAATATCTCAAGCTCTGTCAGATTGGATGGAGAGCGTCTGTGAACAGCAATTTTCAAGTCTTGCCACAGATTCTCAATTGGATTTAGGTCTGGACTTTGACTGGGCCATTCTAATACATGAATATGCTTTGATCTAAACCATTCCATTGTAGCTCTGGCTGTATGTTTAGGGTCGTTTTCCTGCTGGAAGGTGAACCTCCGCCCCAGTCTCAAGTCTTTTGCAGACTCTAACAGGTTTTCTTCTAAGATTGTCCTGTATTTGGCTCCATCCATCTTCCCATCAACTCTGACCAGCTTATCTGTCCCTGCTGAAGAAAAGCATCCCCACAACATGATACTGCCACCACCGTGTTTCACGGTGGGGATGGTGTGTTCAGGGTGATGTGTAGTGTTAGTTTTCCACCACACATAGCGTTTTGCTTTTAGGCCTATAGATTCAATTTTGGTCTCATCTGACCAGACCACCTTCTTCCACATGTTTGCTGTGTCCCCCACATGGCTTCTCGCAAACTGCAAACGGGACTTCTTATGACTTTCTCTCAACAATGGCTTTCTTCTTACCACTCTTACATAAAGGCAAGATTTGTGGAGTGCACGACTAATAGTTGTCCTGTGGACAGATTCTCCCACCTGAGCTGTAGATCTCTTGCAGCTCCTCCAGAGTTACCATGGACCTCTTGGCTGCTTCTCTGATTAATGTTCTCCTTACCCAGCTTGTCAGTTTAGGTGGACGGCCATGTCTTGGTAGGTTTGCAGTTGTGCCAAACACTTTCCATTTTCGGATGATGGATTGAACAGTGCTCTGTGAGATGTTCAAAGTTTGGGATATTTTTTTTTATAACCTAATCCTGCTTTAAATTTCTCCACAACTTTATCCCTGACCTGTCTGGTGTGTTCCTTGGCCTTCATGATGTCGTTTGTTCACAAAGGTTCTGTAACAAACCTCTGAGGGCCTCACAGAACAGCTGTATTTGTACTGAGATGAAATTGATGGACTTGATTTACTAATTGGGTGACTTCTAAAGGCAATTGGTTCCACTAGATTTTAGGGTATCAGAGTAAAGGGGACTGAATACAAATCCACGCCACACTTTTCAGATATTTGTAAAAAAAAAAAAATGAAAATCATTTATCATTTCCTTTCCACTTCACAATTATGTGCCACTTTGTGTTGGTCTATCACATAAAATCCCAATAAAATACATTTACGTTTTTGGTTGCAACATGACAAAATGTGGAAAATTTCAGGGAATATGAATACTTTTTCAAGGCACTGTATATTACTGAATAAACGTCAAATATTTGCAGTATAGTCTTACCTGCAGTAATACAGCAACAGACAGAACAGAACCAAGAGGATGAATGCAATCCCTCCTAGTATGGCCAAGAGGAAGAGAGTATGGTAACTTGTAATGTCCGGTGTCACCACTGGATCTAAAAAGCAAAGCCGAAAAAAAATAATGAATATTTATAAACCTTCCAATGTTTCATTACCATTCAAAGCTGAACTCTAATATTGCATAGTTACATTGGGCCAGCTTGGCACAACATAAGCATATCTCAATACCTGACAGGCTGCTTGGGAAGATGACAATCATTGTACTAATCAGTGCTACTACAGTGATAACCGCTACTATAGTCATCACCGCCACCTTCCAGGTCCTGTGCCGAGAGCATCTTCCCTTCTGCATACAGAACACAGGGGGCGCTCCCTCAGCACTGCCACCATACTTGTCACTGCATGTCACAGCATCCCTACCAAAATACTTGTTTCCTGGTTGGTATGGTGACCAACGAGCTATGACACGTTGTCAAGCTGTGGGGCGTTATCTTCCACGACATGTAGAAGTGATCGAGAGACTTTACAGACACCCAAATAATTTCTACAAATAAAAACCCAACAGCACAAAATAAAAAATAAAATAAAAAAGAAGCTACATAAGGAATTGTATTCCTGTCCATCTGGTTTTGAGATATTCACAGCTCTACCACACAGCACAAGACAGGGCACTAGAGCGGTTTCCAACTTTTTCAGCAGGTAAGAAAAACTTACAGGTACCTGCACTCTTAGTACATGAGCACTGCAGCACAACTGACAGATTCCTTGTGCTGCTTCTCCTCCTCCCGGTCTGAGCTCTGCTATACAGGGGTTACAGGAATACCAAGTCCAATTCAGGTACTTTCACTGTTTACATTAACCACTTGCCCTTCCGCAATACGTATCTATACATTACGGCTGAAGATATCAGCCATAATCCCAGTACCGTTTTTCAGCAGGCAGCCAACTTTCTCATAAAACCTCTTAAGCCGCTGGAACGCTTTGCTTTTAAAAAAGGTTAAGAAGAGATTTGTTTTTTAACCCCAGATCTCTCGATTAAGAGGACCTGTCATCCTTATTTCTATTACTAGGGATGTTTACACTCCTTGTAATAGGAATAAAAGTGATTATAAAAAATTAAAAAAGGGACTGTGTAAAAATAAAAAGTCAAATAAAAAATAAAATAAATTTAGAGTTCCCCTATCCCTCCGTGCTCACGCGCAGAAGCAAACGCATACCTAAATCGCACACGCATATGTAGACAGCAGAGGGACTGGAAGGAACACCAAGGATTTCACACAAAGGAAGCAATACAAAGAGAACAGAATACAGTCTCATACAAGTACATGGTACAGCAGGCACATATCAGAAATATGAAGTGTTGGGTTTACAAATTCATCAATGAACACAGAGGTAAAAATTCATCTATTTTATATTTCTCTGGAGTTGAGCTAAAATGATGTCACATTAGATCTTTTTTTTGCTTCATTTTAAAACCAAAGCCTTCTGGACACATATTAGAATTTAAACGGCTGGAAATAAACAAACTTGCATCCATCTACATCAGACTACCTACAATCTGTCACGTTTAGGTCCGTAAAAATGGAAAGACACGCAGAACTTTTCCTTTTTTCTCTACATACACCTGGTTGGACTCGGAGGTAAGCGAATCGCAACGTCACGCAAGTCTGTTCACATCTGGCTCTCCATAACCACTTGCCGACCGCCTAACTGGAAAAATACATCATCTGACGTTTATTACCAGGGTTATGGTTGCAGCTAGATGCCATAACCCCAGTATCACTTTTCCCTCAGATGCCAGTCTTTCTGATAAAAGTGGTCCGAGTGGCGCATTCGGTGCTGGATGACTTTTACAATTGGTGGGAGTCGCCCCTCCCCTCTCCTGCCGCCACTTCTAAAAGTGATCCAGAACCGAATGCCCGCTCGTACCACTTATCAGAAAGTTTGCTGGTTCCCGGGCTTACTTGGGCGATTGGCAGCTCTGGGAACCGATCCGGCACTGGTGGCGACTGGGCACAGATGAGCGAAGGAAAGAGGGCCTCCGCTCATCTCTATGGTCTAGGAGGACCAGCGCGACATTATGAGCTCACTTCCGGTTCTGGTCCCATGTAAACAAGGCCATTTTTTTTCCTTTTAAAAAGGAAAAACAACTTTTATTTTTATGCTCTTTTGCTTTTAAGGGTAGAGGAGAGATTTGGGTTCTTTAAGATCCCAGATCCCTCCATAAAGAGGACTTGTCATCTTGTATTGTTATTGCAAGCTATGTTCACATTCCTTGCGATAGCAATAAAAAGATAAAAGTGATCAAAAATATGTTTTTATTAAAAAGGGACAGTGTAAAAATTAAAAAAAGTAATGAAAAAAAAAAAAAATATTTTAAAGCGCCCCCATGCAGTGGTGAACGCCTACGTAGGTCACGCCCACATATGGAAATGGTGTTCGTGCCACATGTGAGGTATCGTCGCGAACGTCAGCGCAAGAACAACAATTCTAGCTCTAGACCACCTCTAACTCTAAACTGGTAACCTGTAGTCATTTTTAAAGCGTTGCCTATGGAGATTTATTTTTTAAGTATCGTAGTTTTGCACCATTCCACGAGCGAGCGCAATTTTAAAGCATGACATGTTAGGTATCTATTTACTCGGTGTAACATCAGCTTTCATATTTTATAAAAAATTGGGGTGTATATTGTATTTTTATTTTTTTTCAATTCATTAAAGTGTATTTTTTCAAAAAAATTGCGCTTGAAAAGCCGATGCGCTGTGACAAACTGACCTGACCGTAATTTTATTCTCTAGGGCCTCTGCTAATATTAAATATATATATATATATATATATTTTACTGGTAAACAAAGAATGTCACAAAAAGGCCTGGTTTTCAGGTGGATAAATTATAATGGAGCTTCTAAAAACAGGTCCGCCTGCAAAACTGACAGACAGACCTGATCGGACCGAAAGGGGCCAAAATTTGTAATAAATGGTAACAAAAAATGGTTTTAAAAAAATACCTGGGTGTGAAGGAGACATGGCTGCAACCCAATACCCCATCTGTGGGGCAATGTAAGTCCAGGTCAGCTGTTTTCCCTCCTGCCTTATGACGCCGAGGCTGCTCTTTACCCATGCTCCTAAAAAATACAAGGAAATAAAGAAATGATTTAGAAAGCAATTTCACAGATAAAAGTATGTTGCAGGTCACAGTTCAGCATCATTACTATCCGAGTATTCACTTTGTTTTATATTGTTTATTTAGCTCAGAGCGCACAAGGTGACCTACCTTTGCTGCACAATAAACCATGCAGTTGGCTCACAGATATAAGCAATTACAATTGTATTGAAATCTCGACTTTTCCTGCAACTGCCAACCCTGGCCCCACCCCCTGTCCCATGTAAGCCTGCCTATTGGTCCTTTAACATGTAAAATGACCAACAGAAAACTAACGGATGCAGCTTCTATCCACAGGTCCCACCACACAGGTCCCACCACACAGGTCCCACCACACAGGTCCCACCACACAGGTCCCACCACACAGGTCCCACCACACAGATCCCACCACACAGATCCCACCACACAGATCCCACACACAGATCCCACACACAGATCCCACACACAGATCCCACACACAGATCCCACACACAGATCCCACACACAGATCCCACACACAGATCCCACACACAGATCCCACACACAGATCCCACACACACGGGCATATTTTCACAGCATGTAGAAACATCTTTAACAAAACAACCAAAAAAGCCAATTGTGTTGCATTTCAATTCATGTATTTACTTCATGCCCAGGCCATTTTTTGCGATACGGCACTGCGTTACTTTAACTGACAATTGCGTGATCGTGCAACGTTGTACCCAAATAAAATTTATATAAATTTTTTCCCCCACAAATAGAGCTTTCTTTTGGTGGTATTTGATCACCTATGCGGGTTTTTATTTTTTGCACTTTAAACAAAAAAATAAAAAAAAGAGACAATTTTGGAAAAAAAATACATAATATTTTTTACTTTCAGTTATACAACATATCCAATAAAAAAAATGGATTTCTTCATAAATTTAGGTTAAATATGTATTCTGCAAAAGATTTTTGGTAAAAAAATCCTAATAAGCGTATATTAATTGGTTTGTGCAAACGATAAAACGTCTACAAACTATGGTAAATACTGGAATTTTTATTTATTTTCTTTATATTAGTAATGGCAGCGATCAGCAACTCATAGTGGGACTACCATATTGTGGTGGACAATTGGACACCTACTGACACTTTGTGGGAACCAGTGACACTAATACAGTGATCAGTGCTAAAAATATGCACTGTCACTGTACTAATGACACTGGCTGGGAGTGAGTTAAACACCTAGAGCAATCAAAGGGTTAGCTGTGTGTGTAGTCAATGTTTTACTGTGTGCTGCTTTTACTCAGGTAAGTGATGGATTTTAGTCCCTGCTTTGCAGGGACACAAAATGCATCCCCTCCCTCTGTCAGAATGGAGATTCTATGTCTCTGCCTGACAAATCGGTGGGTGCCGGCGGGCATCGAGTGCCCAGAACCCGCAGATCGGCTTTTGCTGGGAGTAATAACAGCATGCCTCTCTAGGCAGACGTGCAGAATTTATATATATATATATGTGATTCTGCACAGGAGGGCCGCCCTGTAGCAGTAAATCTGCTCTAGGGTGGTCCTTAACTGGTTAATAGTGTACTTGCCTCCACTATTAAAAATAAATAAAAAAGGATTTATTCTACTTTCAAGCAGTGCCTGTCCTCTTATTGCCTTATAAGAGCACTCTAACTGGCTTGTAGGACCAAGAATTTAAATCAGTATTAAACCCAAAACCAGAAATGCATTACATTGCAGCTTGCCAATCATTAGATGTGGTGCCTGCATTTGTTTTATTTAGGTCCCCCCCCCCCTCTATTTTCACCTGGTGATCTGGCCAGTAACACACATCTCCTGTATTGGAGTACCCCCCCTTCCACTCTGGATGAAGGAGCACAGGGAGCACCTTTGGACAGCAGTATTGTCAGTCTGGGTGGAGGGTAATACTAAATGGACAAACAAAATTGAAGCCAAACTACAGATAAGACTGTATACTCAGTTACAACAAACAGTTTAGTTCCTTTTTGGGATAAAAGGTTTTACACAAATAAAAGCTGATCCTTGTAAGCACCGCTGCCAGTGCAAATGGTTTGGTCATCCCTCTAACTGATACATCTGCAGGCCTGCTTGTGCTTTTGAAAAACAACAGACTTACTGGCTGGATCACCATGTGAAAAAGAAGGGAACATCAGTCTAAAATGGTAACCTAATGCAGCCATCACATCTAAGAACTGGTAAGCTGCAATATAATAAAGGTTTGCTTTTGGGTTTTAGCCCAGGTTCACACTGGGGCTGCGGGAGTGAAGCCGTGCGAGTTCAGCTGAACTCGCACGATTTCACTCCTGCCTATCAGCCCCGATTTCAGCCGCGATTACAGAGACATCTGACACAGATGTCAATGTAAATCGCGGCTGAAATCGCAAAAAGTAGTACAGAAACTACTTTTTGAAATCGGTGCAGCGCCGCAGATGCGGCGTCGCACCGATTAGGACGGTGCCATTGCCCGCAATTTGCGGCAAATTTCGCCGATTTGACATGTCAAATGGCACCAGTGTGAACCAGGGCTAATACTGCTTTAAAGCCTCACTAGTCTTATAGATAAAGCGGTGTCTGTTCTTCCAAATGAATGACAGGTTTACTATATACATGTTTTGCTGGTAACTATCACCACTTCACACGTTTAATGTTCCTTCTATTGTTAAACTGTTTAATGAAACCTCAATTTCAATAAACAGAAAACTGTAACCACAAAACTGACCACTAGATGGAGCAGTGGTATAACAAGACAAATATGGTATTGCAGCAAAAATATTTAAAACCTTAAGGCCTCATGCCCACTGGCGTTTTTACAGCTGCGTTTTTTGCAGCTTAAAAACGCCTGTCCATGTTATTGTAAATATTTTTTTTTTTTTTGAAAAAAAAAAAACAAAAACGTCGGACCTAAAAACGCGACCGCGCGTTAGTGCGCGTTTTTGCGCGTTAGTGCGCGTTTGACGCTCGCGTTTTTTTCTGCCTAATTCTGACGCTGAGGAACGCACTGGTCCTGGTTTTTTTTTACAGCTTACAAACGCCTATGCTATTTACAGCTCAAAAACATCTAGGTGGGCATGAAGCTATAGACTAACATGGACAGGCGTTTTTAAGCTGTAAAAAACGCTCAAAAACGCGGCTGAAAAAACGCCCGTGGGCATGAGGCCTTAAAGTCATTTCTAGGCAAAATGTAGCAAACAGCCACAGAGGGGCCTTTGGATTGTGGACATTTCATCACAAAGCACTGAGGTAGATAAAAAGGGTGAAAGGAAGGAGTGACTATTCACCCCCCGTAACCAAAACAAGAGTTTTCATTTTGGGGATGGCATAAGGAGAGGTAAACTGCCACAATGAAGGAATGATGTGACTCATTGAGGTTGATTTACTAAAACTGGAAAATCTGGTGCAGCTCTGCATAGAAACCAATCAGCTTCCAGGTTGTTTTTTTTGTCAAAGCTTAAAAGAGAAGTATGTTTTTTTTTTTCTTTTTAGGATTCATACTTACCTCGGTGGATGGAGCATCAGACCGATGCTTTGTCTGTCCCCCGGCGTCTCTGCACTGAGAACCGAGCCACCGAACACCGCAGCTGGCTCAGTTCTCACAGATCCCCGAGAGGAAAGCCAGTCAGCGTCTTTCCTCTCTGCTTCTCCTCGCTCATTGGAGCGCTGAGCCGTGGAGGGGCGGGGAGAGGCTGTCTTAGCGGCTCGCTGATATGCTGAGACTGCCATCAATCAGGGGAGCTGGCGGATCCCAACTTGGGAAGTCGTGATGATGCGATGCCCCGACTGATAGCAGTGACGTCAGCGGAGAGGGGACTTCAGACCGATCTCCGCTGAAAACGGGTCACAGGCGTGCAAAACGAATTGCACTCCTGTGACCCAGAGGAGAAGCCCAGCCGAAAAAGCTCAGACTGGACTTCTCCTTTAATTGAACGAGCTGACGTTAGAAGCCGATTGGCTACTATGCATAGACGCACCAGATTTTGCACTCTTCACCCACTGATCACTGTTGCAAGGGGGAGGGTATATTTGCATATTTACCACTTAATACTTCCACACAAAAAGAAATCTTCAGGATACATTTCCTCAAAATTAAAAACCGTGATGCATTTTTAAATGCCCAGTGCTGTCTTTGCAGAGTCTTCTACTGGCTCCAGCTTTTACTGCTGAACACATTGCATCCTCTGACATTGGATTAGGACTACCTAAAGGTGCATGCTGAGAATGAGGGCAGGCGGTCAGATGCTCTCACAGCTGTATAGTGAGTTTGCATTGTCCCCCTAGGACAGGAAGTGTTACTGGAATCATCAGATGGAAAACAAAAGCCCAGAAAAGCCCCTCTACGTGAAAACATAATGCATGGATTTGTACTTTTTAAATGTATACCAATATTCAGGGGCGGCCCGTCCATTAAGGGCACACGGGCACCGCCCAGCCATGCACGTCACCCCCTATATGAGTAATGGATAGATTTATGCATAGCATCCACGCCCGCCGCAGGCACCCTCTACTTATGCGTCCGTCCCCTTTCAGGACGCCGGGCGCATGAATTACAGCGGAGGCGTTTTTTGAAGCACCCGATTAGAACCATAGGCTCCAATAGGCTTCAAAATAGGGTGCACGCGTGGCGCAGAGCATTGCGCTCGGAGCCCACCCAGGTGTGTTAGAAAAGCAAATATTCGCTTTTCTAAACACTAAATTGCCTCTTCGCTAATCAGGAAGCGTGGGTCCGATACTAGTCACCTGATTGGCTGGAAGGACAGGCGATCCTTTTGGACGCCTAGCAGGAGGAAAGAAGAGGTGCACAGCCGAGAAGCATGGAGAACACAGGAGCTGCCGCCTGACCCGCTGCCCGTCCCACAGCTCGCCGCTGCCTGACCCGCCGCCCATCCCTCAGCTCGCCACCCGCTGCTTGACCTGCCACCAAGATGGGGTAAGTCCCGGCAGACAATGAGAGGGTGGAGGGGGTGCATTTGATGGGCACAGTGAGGTTGCAATTGATGGGCACAGTGAGGCTGCAATTGATGTTTTTTTTTCCAGTATTTTTCAGTTTGTTTGCGCCCCCAACAAAAAAAATTGGAGCACCGGCCGCCACTGCTATTAATGTGAAATTCACATTACCTAATGTTTTTTTTCCAAAGAATGTGAGCCACATTCAAAAAACAAAAACTATTTAGCTTTATTTCTGAGCTACAAATTTTTTATGGAGATATTTTGTAGGCATGCCGTCATGTAAAAGGAGACACTATCTATGGAAAAGTCTTCACATTTTCCATAGAGTTGAATTGTCAAAATATTGAGCTCTGCTTTAAATACATCACGCCGCCCAGGGTTGGGACCCCCCTTTACTACTGATTATCAGGCAGTCCAGGGATGAGTCCCCCTTTACTACTGACCCTCAGGCAGTCTGGGGATGGGGTCCCCCTTTACTACTGATCCTCAGGCAGTCCGGGGATGGGGTCTGCCTTTACTACCGATATTCAGGCAGTCCATAGAGGTCCCCCTTTACTACCGACCATCAGGCAGTCTAGAGATGGGGGTCCCCCTTTACTACTGACCCTTGGGCAGTCCAGGGAGGTAAACCTTTAGACAGTGCAAAGAGTGGTCTTTCTTTATGAGTAATCTTCAGGCAGTCCAGGGAGGGGGTCCCCATTTACTACCAACCTTCCTGCAAGAACAGGGAGGGGGTCCCCCCTCTACTGCAGACCTTCAGGCAGCTCAGGAGGGGGTTCCTTTAATACTAACCTTAAGGCAGTCTAGGTAGAGGGTCTCTCTCTACCGCTGAACCTCAGGCAGTCCAAGAAGGGGGTCCCCCTTTACTACTGACCTTTAGACAGTCCAGAGAGGGGGGGTTCTTTTTACTACTGACTTTTAGGCAGTTCAAAGAGGGTTTTTTTTTCTTTACCAATGACCTTCAGGCACTCCAAGAAGGAGGTCCCCCTTTACTACTGACCTTCGGGCAGTCCAGAGAGGGGGGTCCCCCTTTACTACTGACTTTCAGGCAGTTCAGGGATTGGGGTCTCCCTTTCCTACCGACTTTCAGGCAGTTCAGCGATGGGGGTCTCCCTTTACTACTGACTTTCAGGCAGTTCAGGGAGGGGGTTCTTCTTTACCACTAACCTTCAGACAGTCCAATTAGGAGGTCCCCCTTTACCACTGACCTTCAGGAAATCCAGAGAGGGGGGGCCCCCCTTTACTAATGACTTTCAGACAGTTCAGGGATGGGGGTCTCCCTTTACTACTGATTTTCAGGCAGTTCAGGGAGGGGGGGGTCTCCCTTTACCACCAACCTTCAGGCAGTCCAAAAAGGAGGTCCCTCTTTGCTACCGACCTTCAGGGAGTCCAGGGAGGGGATCCCCTTTGATACTAACCTTAAGACAGATGGTTAATTCACATTAAATAAGAACACTTAATCTGTATTGTATATTTGACCAGGTCAGAGCCCCATAACCTACTTTCTTCTATGCAGTTACACACCACATTTGAATACAGCAGAGTGCCCATCTCCTGTCACAGATGGTGGTCTGGACTCTGCCATGACTAACTGCTGATTATACAAAGGGCTAATACTGCAGCAAAAGGGAGACCAAATATTCCACTTTCACAGATGTTTCCCCCATCACCATCCATTCCTCTAACAAGTGATAAAATACTACTAATCTCCATGCAGTCCAGGGATGAGGTCTCCCTTTACTACTGACCATCAGATAGTCTAGGTGGGGTGTTCCTCTTTATTACTGACGCTTAGGTGGTCCAGGGAGGGAGTTCCTCTTTACTACAAACCTTTAAGCAGTGCAGGGAGGGGGATCCTCCTTTACTACTGACCTTCGTAAAATAACTATTCTTAAAACTACTCCCACCCCCTATTACAACTACCCTGTGGAAGAAAGATCAGTATACTTACTATCAACCTTCAGGCAGTCCAGGTAGGTCACCCTTTGCTACCGACCTTCAGGCAGTCCAGGGTGGGTGATCCCCCTTTATTGCTGACCTTCAGAAGTAACTTTTCTTAAAACTACTCCCCCCTCCTTATACTAACTACCCTGTGCAAGAAAGATCTTTATACTTACCTATTCTCTGCCCGCTCCAGGCCAGTCACTTGATCTCCCCTGTGTTAGCCAGCCCTGGCTATAAAAGGAGAGGAGAGTACGCCATGGGCAGTGATGTCACCAATAGGCTTACTATGGGCCATCCATTGTCACCACTCCCTCCTCTCTCCGAAGTCCCTGCTGGTTGACATAGGGGAGCCAATCACGTGATCGCACCAGAGCGGCCTGAAAATAGGCAAGTATACAGATCTTTCTACTTCAAGTTAGTTAGTATAGATCAACCTCTCTCAACACAGAAGAACCCTTAAAATAACTCTCCGGTCTCAGGGAACCCCTGCAATAAAGTACTGTATCTACTAGAGATGCAACAAAAACTGCTCACCTAGATCGTACTAGTTCTGATGCCATACATGTGATCATTATTTGGACCTTCGCCGAGATATCGCTCCCGTCTGTGAGGGATCTAGCTTTCAAGACCCATCCGCCCAGTCTGTGTCCTTCTTGGTCTTCCCTCTAGGTCTCTCCTCTTTTATTCTTTACACAAACAATTCATATCATTGGTATGCATTTGACATTATCAATATTTGCCTTCAGTTTTCTGTTTTAACCTGTGTTTACTGTTCTCTTAATGATATATATGTTTCTTCAATAGACATTTGCGCTCTGTTTGTTAAAGCGGGGTTCCGGGCATAAAAATTTTTTTTTGCAAACTCAAATAAAATGACATTGAATATTCTAGAACACATATTAATAAATCACGATCGGTACATAAATAGATGCAAACACTTACCTGATATCTTCTCAGCGATCTTGTGGCCGTTTCCATGATAGCTGTGGGCATTATGAAGCCCAGTTCATTCGTCTTCCTAGACTTCCCGAGAGAGGTGCATGCTGGGTAACCAGCATGCGCCTCTCGATCTCGCGCATGCGCAGTATAACGGCGCTCGTAGGACCGTTAGTATTGTTGCCATGACAACGGACAGCGACGGAGGAACGACCCGCCCCGTTGTTATGACAACGAAGATCTTGCACATGCGCAGTTAAACGGCGCTAGCACTGTAATGCCCAGAGACTCCTGGCAAAGGAGTATCATCATTTCCCAGGAGGCCATGGGGGGGGTTCGGAACGGAAGTACATCCACCGTGGACTAGGAACTAGGCAGATTAGGAAATCTGCCTAGTAACAGCTATTTACAGGCAAGAAAAACATTTTGTTTTTACAAATTCTTTTTATTTAGATTAAAAGGAAAGCTTCTGATGAAAAGTTTGTTTTTAGGGTGGAACTCTGCTTTAATACTCCTGAAGAAAGGCATTTAGCCAGAAACGTCGGGTCTTCAGAGATGTAATCAACATCTGTATATGTATCAATTGTGTATTTCATACACTGTGCCGTTTTTTTATCAGGTTTGAATTAATACAATAAATTATATATTTTTTTACATTATTTGGTGTATTGGTCACTTTCAAAGTCCCATTTCACAAGGGGGTTCTTTCTTATTTTCCTTATTTTACCCCCTTACATATAGCTAAAAGAATTATTGGTGTCAGTGAGAACTTATCTGAGAGGCAGAAATTGCTCATTATTCAAGGAACCCCTAACAACCTCTGGAGGAACCCTAGAGGTCCATGGGGAGTGGAAGCAGTTTTAAGATTACCGTATTTATCGGCGTATAACACGCACTTTTTTCCCCTTAAAATCAGGGGAAAATCGTGGGTGCGTGTTATACGCCGATACTCACCTATCCCCCGTCGAATCTCCGCTGACTGAGCAGAGCGCAGCGATCGCCGCCGAGATACACATAGCCGAGTGTACTCTGCTTTTCTCGGCTCCGCTCACAGTCACGCCCAGTCCCGCCATTGGACCTGTGTTATGTCCATCATAGGGCGGGACTCGGCGTGACTGAGCGGAGCCGAGAAGAGCCGAGTACACTCGGCTATGTGTATCCCTGCGTTCTCGGCGGCGGCGCCGTCCCGCTCCGCCCAGTCTCTGCGGCGATCTCGGCCGCGCCATTTTTGAAATGCGGGCAAGGCTGCACTGGGCACTGAGGCAAGGCTGCACTGGGGAAAGGCTGCAATGGACACTGCTGGCAAGACTGCACTGGACACTGGGGCAAGGCTGCAATGGACACTGCTGGCAAGGCTGCACTGACAAGGCTGCAATGGACACTGGTAAGGCTGCATTTAAATGCAAGTTTAAATGTACATTTTTTTTTCTTACACTTCCCTCCTAAAAGTTTTTTTCCCTAAAATTCCCTCCTAAACTTGGGGTGCGTGTTATACGCCGGCGCGTGTTATACGCCAATAAATACGGTAGTTAGTTGTATCCCAGAATTCCACTTTAAGATGTACGTCAATGTATAACATACTAAATGAATATTGATGTGTGTTATGATGCAAGCTGACATCCAATACAATGCATTGATGTGTCGATGGACGTCAACATCTACTTTGATTCCAATGCAAAATGCATCAAGGAAAATAATGCAAAGGTTTGAATGATTACAGAGCTGCATTAATTTGCATCTTTTCTATCTGCTTAGAGTTCAGCTTTAATTCCCTTCATGCCACGTATTTATTCTCACATCCCCCGTCAGGAGCCACGGCCAAACTGCTCAGTAATTGTGAATATTTAATCATCCTTAACACGTTAAGTAGCCCTTCTTTTGACTTGACAACTGTTCCTATTGTGTCATCTGACTGTCCCCGAGTGCCATCTGACGTCTATGGCATTGTCATGTTAATATTCATGCTCGTGTGTCAGATGTTGCCACAATTCGTTTCATCTTCATGTTCAGCAAATGTAACCAGAAGCAGAATGAAAGGGAATCCTAAATGTTTACACAGCTCACACTATTTGTTTTCCTGCAGATGGTAAGATATTTAAGAGCGCAAAAAAAAAAAAAAAACACGAAATCCAGAGTTTTGTCCATACAGCATCGCTTTGTAGTGGAAATGAGGACGGGATTAAAGTGAAGGAAAGAAAATGACACCGCCTTTGTGAAATGATGACACCCGCACAGCTCAGGAATGCTGAATATTTAATTAGAAGAGATCTCATTCCGCACACAAAGCATAAAAGCAGAATCTAAACTATTCATATAACATAAATGTGTGCAAATCAGCAAATCCACAAAACCAGCAAGCTCCAAAAAAATGCACAAAAGATGACCGAATTAAAGGTTGCCTTAAAATTCGTCCAGAAATGGCATTTCACTCTGGTAAAGCTGTTGGATCAGACAAGGAGAGGTCACCCATGGAGGAAATGCAAAGCAGACCTTGCACTACAAACACAGTACTCTTATTTACCCCACCCCCTCATACTATAAAATTGCAAAATGTTGGTTAAAGAGGAGCTCCAGCCCCTCCCCCCCAAAAAAAATTCAAAGTCAGCTACAAATACTGCCGCCATTCCTTGTAAGGGAAACCAGCAATGGAGTATTGTGGCTTCACAGCAGATTCCCCAATGCGCATGCACGAAGCGTGCTGCGCTTTGTGAATGGCCTGGCTGGCGGGAGAAGGAGGAGGGGGGCCTAATTTCCAGGGGACCTCGCCGCGGTGAGGGGGCGGGTACCTGTCAAAAATAGGTACCCACTCCCCCCCCCCGAAAGGTGTTAAATGTGGGAGCGGAGGGGGGGGAATCAAACAAGCGGAGCTTACCCTTTTGGGTGGAGCTCCGCTTTATTAACCTTTTCTTACCCCCAGCTTCCATTTTACAAAGGGTGACGCTATGCTTCTTCCTATAGGATCCTAGAAAATGCTGAGTAGACCAAATCCCATGAGTTAGGCCCCTTTCACACTGGGGCGGCAGGTGCGGTGGCGGTATAGCGGCGCGATTTTCAGCGCCGCTATACCGTCGTTATTACCGCGGTATGCGGCCGCTAGCGGGGTGAATTTAACCCCCGCTAGCAGCCGAAAAAGGGTTAATACCGCTCGCAAACTGCGGCTATTGCCGCGGTTTGCGGGCGGTATTACCGCGGTGTCCCATTGATTTCAATGGGCAGCCACGGTAAAGGAGCGGTGAACACACTGCTCCTTCACCGCTGTAAAGATGCGGCTAGCAGGACTTTTGGAGCGGTCCTGCTAGCACACCGCTTCAATGTGAAAGCCCTCGGGCTTTCACACTGAAGACTGCAGGGCACGATTTTTTCAGGCGGTATAACAGCGCTATTATTAGCGCTAAACCGCCTGAAAAACGTGCCAGTGTGAAAGGGGCCTTAATGCTTCAGCCCAGTGCAAGAGTTTCTTATTGAGAGATTTGTCCTACTCCGTATTCCTTGAGATCTTGCTGGAAAGATGGTGATGCCACTCTTGCCCACAGATAGAAGTGGGAGTCGGGCAGGGCTTGAAAATTTTGCTTTAAACCTAGGAGCCAGCTAAAAAAAAAGTCAGGAGCTAGATTTTTAAATCAGCTGCCCAGCGCCCCGGAACTGCATGTCCGGGGCATCGGGCAATGGGAATTTCTCATGCCTAGTGTCAAACGAAAAAAAGACAGAAAAAACAAAAACAAAAAAAAAACAACAACTTTTTAGTTTGTTATAAAATGTTGCAAAGAAGTAATTTTTCTTCTTCAATGATGCTGATTAGGCTGCACTGATGGGCAATAATGAGAAGGCACTGATGATCAGTGTCCTGATTATTTGTGTACATGTCCCAGTCACACTCCCCGTTCACTCACCATCAGTAAGAAAAGGGCGCCAGATCAAGCCCGCAACCGCAATCCCAGCACCCAGCTGTCAAACTGGAAATGAGATGTCGGAGGCAGGCAGGCAGTGAAAGCAAGGGAAGCCCTCAGTCAGAATGGTAGGTGTGCCGCGCACATCACAGCCCAACCAGAGGACGACGCCGTTTCCCACAAACGATCGCTGTATCCCGCTTCAGTAGGCCGCGGCTTCAATTACTGGCCAGCCCAACATCTTAGTCTGCGCACCCTTGGTGGGTCACATGGGAAGACCGAATCGAAAATGCTGCTGCAGTGTAGCCCAGGCACCAGAACTTAATTTCCAGATGCCATGGCGACCTGGGATTTGTTGAGCCCTGGAGTAGGGTAAAAGTAATTACTTTTTACCCAAAGTTTTATTTTTCTTTAACCTTAACGCAGTCATTTCACATTGGGAAGGGGGCTCTTGGTAAACAGGCAGACCTTGCATTCAGCTTCAAAGCTCTTCTGGTGTGTCACCCTAAAATGTAAAGCAACCCCCCCAAAAGTCTCCCAACCCCTACAAAAGTAAAATCACCAGAAAACGAAATTTAAAAACGAATCTGTTGCTAAAAAAAAAGAAAAGAAATGTGAAAAACACTTGTGCAAACCTTAAAGCCCTTTTTTGCTTGACTTTAAGAAGAATAAAGGTTTTTTTTTCTGAAGTATAAAATCTGAGTACGTCCGTCATCAGGAAATGGAGCCGAAAAGATTAAGATTTGAATTGGTAACATGCTAAAGGTATGTTTGTGAAACCAGCACATTAGGGCTTCTAAATTAAGGTGACCAGATTTTTTAAATGAAATCCGGGGACATATTTTTTTTTTTTTACTAGTAATGGCAGCAATCAGCGACTCTCTGCCTGTCAAGTCTTACTCTCTGGGCCCCGGCTACTACTGGGTGGGGAGCGGAGGAAGATCGCTCCGCCAGGGAAGGCAAGGAGATAAACAGGCAGGCGGCTGGCCGGGACTTGAGCCAAGGCAGAAGAACATGCGAGTGGTTGCGGAACGGGCATGCACCCGAAACCTCCGCTCCAGCACAGGATCATCAGAAAGGGGCACAGATAATGTAAACCCCTCACCCCCAAGCTAGTAGGAGTGGCAGAGCGGGGGTGCAATTCAGATTATTATTTTTTTTTATTCTGCACTGACGGTCTTTGAAATTGCCCCAGCCCCTGTTCAAATCCAATCCGGGGACAAAACCGGGGACAGACTTGGTCCGGGGACAGTGTCCTCAATCCGGGGACTGTCCCTGGAAACCAGGGATGTCTTGTCATCCTATTCTAAATACCATATCAGACTGTTTGTCTTGAAAAACCTTTATAGAACATGCTGCACTCAGGTCTTACACTGCGCCTCCTATTCAAAGATGAGAAATTCTTGAAGGTGGGCAAACCTGGGACATGGAGAAGTCTCAAGAAAAATTGTGGCTTTAGATGTGTGAGGTTATTAAGAACTGGATGGAGTTCCTCATTAAAATTATCTTACTTTTATATAAGATTTTGCAAGACACATTTTACGTGGTTAAGGAACTTCTCTGAGGATTCACACTCTTATATTTCACAGAAAATAAACCTATTTAGTCAGTAAAGGCTTCCAGCAGAGATGATGGGATTGTCCTGGGACCAGCAGTTCTAACGCTTCATCATAAATAGAAGCAGTTGTGGCATCTGTTTCTTCACTGATGGAGTTGGAGTTAAGCAATGTATGGGATTAGCATACGGAGAAGATGGGCTCTGACAACACACTGGGAATAGGAGCAAATATCATCAGTGAATGCTGATGTGACTGCTTGAAAGCCACCATCCAATTATATAACATACAACATATGTCCCTCTTCAAGAGTGCTTTAATAAGAAATATCCAACAAGGACAGTTTTTTTGGCAGTGTAAAATGTGAGTACGCTATCAGAAATGGAGCCGAAAATATCTGTAAGGCCCTTGACTTGTAAAGTGCTAAATGTACAATTGCTGAATCAATGCATCTGGGCTAGTCAATAATATATTCCAAAGTGTGTGTCTTGATAAGTCTCAGACCTTGGTTTCCATTGTAAGATGAGGAATTCTGGGAGGTGGGCAATCCTGCAAAATGGGAGGGGGGGGGGTTTCTCAGACAAGAATACAGTTATGGATGTGTAAGGGTACCCACAGACTAGGTTGACCGCCGGCCACAGGAAAACGCAAAACACTGCAAACTTGTGCCGCGATTTGCAGCCGGCGGTCAAAACGCTCCTATCCTGAATGCCATTCTACTGCGTTCAGGAGAGGGAGGATAAGGGAAGCTAAACCTCCTCTAACCGCAGCAGCATCTAAACTCTTGTAAAAGCCTGTGTGTGCATGGACATGTAGGCTTTTATGGAGTTAAGTTTAGGAGCTTTAGCAAAAAAAATAAAGCTCCTAAACTCAAGTTTAGAAGCTGTAGTGTACATGTGCCCTTAGGGGATAAAGTTGCACAATGCAATATATATTTTTTTCAAATAATCTACCATTACAAAAAAAATAAAAACACTCTAGAACCTGCTTTAAAATTATAATGGAGAACTAAAAAAAAAATAAAATAAAAGTACGTACACCCATTGACATTGGCAACATATTTTTATATATATGTATGTATATATATATATATATATATTTTATACAAGTGTACACTGTATATTTAAAATTATACAAACATTTAATGCAGTAAGCTACTAGCGTCACAAAGCATTATCAGTTTTCTGAAGAAACATACCAGGAGTAGTTTCCTTTCAGACTATCTTCCTAAATAAAAAACTCTGTACAGAGTCATACAGTGCAAGGGGAGTTGAGATGATATAAGAAACTTTTCTTACTCATTCAGCTGTGTGTGTAATTTAAGTAGGGCTGCAACTAACGATTATTTTCATAATCGATTAGTTGGCCGATTATTGTTTCGATTAATCGACTAATCGGTTATTAACCGTAAAAAAAAAAAAGGAAAGTTTTTGCATTTTTTATTTTTTTTGGGCCAATTTGTTGTCGGGCAGATTACAAAACACAAATTGCCGCAAAAACACATTACATGCTTTTCTGCAGCTTCTCCATTGAAGTATATTAAACCAAAAAACTAAAATAGCACCGTTTTGCGTTAAAAAAAAGTCCTTGCCCTTTCCAAATACGCAGCAGCTGAAAAAATCCTGGATGTGAACGTGTAGCAAAAAAAATTGTAAATGAATTGTAGTGTGTTTCTGCAAAAAGCACCAAAAAACAAGGTGTGACCCAGGCCTGAGATGTTTAGTAACATAATAGGGTTAAAAAAACTAAAATTAGTACAAAAATAGCAAATAATCGCTACTGTAAGGGATTAATTTTTTACTGCGGGACAGTGAAAGTAATATTTACAGTAGCAATTTGCGCTTTGTACTATAAAAGGGTTAATTTTAGTTTATTTTTAACCTCATTATGTTACTGGCCGATTAATCGATTATGAAAATTGTAATCGATTAATTTCATAATCGATTAGTTGTCGATTAATCGATTAGTTGTTTCGGCCCTAAATTTAAGCATCAGCTATTGAGCTCTGTAGAACAGGATTTTTTCCTCGGCAAAACAGTTAAAGACCAACTTCACCTTCATCCGTATTTAAGGTTGACCGTGTAACATGTTCCAGCTCCTGCCTCCTCTCCCCCTGATCCTTTCCTTGCTATGACAGTGGGCTGGGGATCTTCTCCCTGCACTTGCTGTCACAATTTGAAGGGCCCCTTGCAGGGCTCTGCCCCCACGCGGTCACATCATTCATTCACAAGACTCTGTGAATAAATTAACCACAAGTACCATCGTCAATCGCAGCTGATGGATTGTAGTTCTCAACTACGAGGACGATTCTTTCTGCAATTGTCTGCCCATAGAGGAGTTATGGGCAGACAGCGTACTGAGATCTGCTGATCGTGGAGCTGAGGCTCCATTGTAAAAATATAAGTGCACTTTTTTTTTACCTGCAAAAAGATGTACATTTTTTTATTTTTTCCTATAAAAGGTGGGCGTATCCTTTAATATTAGCCTGAAGCCAAAAGCTTGACCTTCTCACTGAAAATGTATTTATGACGTAGTAGTTTTCAAATCCAATAATCTACAGCAGAAAATCAGACCAGTACTGGACCGAACGAGGACTTTTTATTTATTGAGGCCAAATATTGTTAAATAGATTATATATTAGGAACAGTTCTGTATTTGGCAACTGTAGAAAACGAATTTAGACTCAAGTTCTTCCCTGAACTTGCTTACATTGCTACATGCACATAAATCTATTGTGTTCCTACCATTTACTGTATGCTCTGGGAGATAACTGGGTCACATTTTGCTGGCAATGAAGAAAAATTATTAACTCAAACATCTGCTTATCATATGATGAAATGAAAACTAAATTAACAGTTTACTAACGGCAAACAACATTCCTTTAATTTTACCAGCCCTACAAAACACTCCAGTGAGGTCTGACCATGTGACCAAGCGACCTCTTAATATCTGATAAAGTCATTCTTGTAAAACTGCAGATGAGCGAGATGTTGTCGTACTAACCCGCAGGGAGTGAAGGGGCATATAGAGGCCATAGTAAAAATTCAAGGGTAATGCCGCGTACACACGGCAGTTTTTCTCGTCGAAAAAAAACGAAATTTTTCCCATTTGACGAGAAAAACGATAGTCTGTGGGCTTTCTGTCGTTTTTTTCGACGAGAAAAACGGCATTAAAAACGACGAGAAAAATTAGAACATGTTCTAATTTTTCTCGTCGTTTTTTTCGACATGTTTTCCGCGGCAGTGTTTCCCATAGGGAAACACTGCCGCGGAGCCCACAGACGGTCGTTTTTCTCGTCAAGAGAAAAAATGACGTGAAAAACGACCGTGTGTGGGGAACAAGCTGTTCCCCCGTTTTAAATGACATTATTCACGGCGGTTTTTTAACCGCCGTGAATAATGATCGTGTGTACGTGGCATAAGTGTAAGTTTAGAGCTAAATATGGCCTATGTTCTCTGCAGTCAGGCCTCAAGCAAGCAAGATATATGTCAGGAGAACATCTCAACTGTGCAGACTGTAAATTTTGCTTTAATTCCAAGCATGGTAATTTGTTTTTCTTTAATGGTTACATTAATCTAGTTTGGACCCACGTAACTATATATTTACCATACCTGGCTGATGCCCCTGGAAGCTGCAAAATAACTGAAGATGACATCGTTACTCCAGTTTTCTCCACTTACTCTATGGGTCCCATGCTGAATGGCTGGCCTACTGCAATCTAAACCGAGGAGATCGGCAGCTCAGCATGAGCACCATTCAAAAAATGCTTTGCATTTCCTGAATGAATGCAAAGTGTTCTCTGATAGGACAAGGAGCGTGACGTCACCATCCCGCTTTCCCACCTAGTCCAATCGGAGAACGCTTAGAATTCTTTGATAAAATGCAAAGCATTCTCTGAATGGCACCCATACCGAGCGGCCAACTCCCCATTCAAATGAATGGGCTGAAAATTGTACCGCACTGAATTGCACAGGTGTGCGGACCGCACCCTAATACTAACTTCTATGCTGCAGCATCAGTGTAGAGATGCAGCTGTCCCATTCCGGCTCTAAGAATGAGAACCAAGTGATCATATGACCATTGATTGCTTAGATCTCAGTTGCTCTGAGCAGATAGAAGTGACTGTCAGTGACCCTACTCCAGCGCTCGCTGGAATGCTGGGCTGGGGAGGGGGCTGGCTCCAGCTCTCAGGGGTGTGCTGAAAGGCGGAGCCGTCTGTCAGGCAGGTGGGTGGATCCCAACAGTATTGTCAGTATCCCACCAGAGCCTGGCTTGGCTCTTCCCCCATCAGCTAATAGCAGGCAATAGCCCACTGTCAGCTTACTCGGGGGTCAGAGGAGAATAAAAGTGTAATCAAAACAGAAGTACAGCCAAAAAATCTTCGGCCATATATCGCTTAAAATACTGCCTTACCATGCACAAGTCAATTAATTAAAAACTATGCAAACAAAACTACAGCACAAGGGGAGCTGTTGCCAATATTATCTAACCAGGTTTTACCTTCAAAGAAAACAAAGTTGCTAGGTGTAGCAGCTCCAGAGGGCCTGGAGAAAACTCCCAGCAATTACAGCAAGTATTATATATAAACTTTTTACTAATAGTGCCCCTGGTGAGAACTAAACCCATCAGGACTTACATTGTGTTTTGCTTTTTCTAAAGTCTGATTGTCTGTCCTTTATCACCCAGTTCCCCAATCGCTGGCCCCAGTTTCGATTTTAAGTAGAGATGCACTAAAATCTCGGCAGCTGAAACACATCAGCCCCAAAAAATTATGTTTTCAGCATTTTGCAGATAGAGAAATAGGTGCAGCTAATGGAACCGAAAACGCACGTGATTTTGCACCAATTTTTACTGTGCTATTGGTGTGTTTTTCATAGGTCATGTGACTCAAACTGCATCAAAAACAGAACACGGTTGTGTTATTGATGTGTTCTTGCTGCATTTTTAATGCATTTTTTTAACTTACCAAAACTGCAGCGAACAAGATTTTTTAACACTACAACGGAAGCACAATGGACCAGTGTGAAAACATACATAGAATTTAAAAGGGATGCATTTTCTTGAGAACTTCTTGCGCTAAATGTGCCGATAATGGAAAACAAATTTATATTCATGATAATAATTAAAAAGTCGAATATAATACAATTATACAAAAAAATATATATATTTTTGGTTTTGATATCGGCCAAGTGCACCCTGAATTTTTAGTTTTGGCACCAAAATTTCCATTTGGTGAAACTCCAATTTTAAAGGGTGACGCCTTGGCTTTCAGGGTCTTATGAAGCCCTTTAGGAGCCTCCTTTATGTTCTCGTTTGCAGCAACTTCCTGTGCTGGACATCACAGTCAGCCTACAGAATTGGAAAGCATGACGTCCTGATGAGTGTGCATGGGCAACAGCTCCAAGGATGATGGGACATGATGGAAATTAAAAGGCAGAGTCTTTAGTACTACTACTACAATGTCTTGGTACACAGAGTTGTACACGCTCACCTGTGCCCAAATGACAGAATGCAGACTCAAGAAAAATGTGTGTCAGACTTCGATAAAACATGCATATACTAGGCCAAAATGATCACACAAAGGCATAACCCAAGGGTCTGCAACCATGGGATTATTATATGTTCTTAATCGCTCATTTGGAAGGGTTTGTGAATCTGGGTTAATGTCCCTTAATCATTTTTTAAATCGAAGCATTAACAGAGCTGAAAAGATTTGTAAATGAATCCAATTAGGTTGGGAAATTAAACACTTTAGTTTCTTGCTCCCTCAGGATTACTCAGGATTTGGCTAAAGCTGCAAAACCTCTTCATATATCACCAACAGCTGAGAAGAAGGCAGAGCAAAGACCAAAGGGGTACCATAGACCATAGCCATCCGTGTAATGGGGACAGAACAGTGAAAGGTTATTAGTGGTGTACCCCAAGGTGTTGGGACCCTTACTTTTTAATATTTGATATAGGGACTGGGATTAAAAAGGTACCATTTCAGTCTTTGCAGATGACAACAAGCTATGCAATGAATAACGTTCTTACAGGATGTCTCCAACTTACAAGCCGACCTCGATGCACGGTCTAATAGGAAGTAAGAAAAAATCCTGGATGGCCGAATACCCTTGAAGGCATCTTTATTGATTTCTTATGTGGCAGATGAAATCAAATAGTCACACTTCATGTTACAGAAAACAGGAAAAGCTACTGACGCGTTTCACACCGTAAGAAGGTGCTTAATCATAGCTATGATTCTTCCTTCCTAGTTCGTTGCAGAACCAGCACCTGTAAGTTCCTAAAAGGGCGTGTGCTTTAGAGGACTGGGGCTTAGAGCGGCAATCCTTCTCCACTGTCTAATAGGGCAAATGTGTGGCAAATGAGGTTTAATGTTGATAAACGTAATGTTTTGCACTTGGGGGGTAAGAATATGCATGAATCATACATACTAGGGGGAGTATAACTAGGGGAGTCAATGGTGGAGAAGGATCTGAGGGTTTTGGTAGATCATAATCTCAATAATAGCATGCAATGCTAAGCTGCAGTTTCCAAAGCGAGCAAAATCCTCTCTTGTATTTGGAGAGATATGGACTCCAGAGGGCGAGATATCATTTTGCCCCTGTACAAATCATTAGTAAGACCTCATCTGCAATATGCAGTTCAGTTTTGGGCGCCAGTTCTCAAAAAAGGATATCGGGGAACTGGAGAAAGTGCAGAGAAAGGCGACCAAACTGATAAGAGGCATAGAGGAGCTCAGCTATGAGGAAAGATTAGAGGAACTGAATTTATTCACTCTTGAGAAGAGAAGATTAAGGGGGGGGGGATATGATCAACATGTACAAATACATAAGTGGTCCATATAGTGAACTTGGTGTTGAGTTATTCACTTTAAGGTCATCACAGAGGACAAGGGGGCACTCTTTACATCTGGAGGAAAGGAGGTTTCATCTCCAAATATGTAAAAGCTTCTATACAGTACCAAATACAAATCTATAAAGCAAGACAATGCTGTTTAAGACCGTATTGTTTCATTTTCTTTCTGGCATTCACGATGCTGTAATTATATATTTATATACAGGGTTTTTTTTCAGGGGGAACGTGGGGGAACTCAGTTCCACCACCTCTGGCTCAGACCCTTTGGTGCCTCCTCACCACAATCACTTGTAAACACAGAAGTCTGGTTTCTGTGTTTACAAGTGACAGCTCTGCACTCTGTGTGTAACCCCCTGAATTCTGCACTCTGTATGTAATGCAATTGTGGTATTTAATGCCCCTTTAAGACCCTTCTACTGTTTGTGAAATCTGAATGGGGTCGTGGTTGAGTTCCTGCACCTATTTTCTGAGAAAAAAAGCTCTGTTTATATATTATACACACATACACAGTATCTCACAAAAGTGAGTACACCCCTTACATTTTTGTAAATATTTTATTACATCTTTTCATGTGACAACACTGAAGAAAAGACACTTTGCTACAATGTAAAAGTAGTGAGTGTACAGCTTGTATAACAGTGTAAATTTGCTGTCCCCACAAAATAACTTAACACACAGCCATTAATGTCTAAACCGCTGGCAACACCCCTAAGTGAAAATGTCCAAATTGGGCCCAATTAGCCATTTTTCCTCCCCGATGTCATGTGACTTGTTAGTGTTAGAAGGTCTCAGGTGTGAATGGGGAGCAGGTGTGTTAAATTTGGTGTTATCGCTCTCATACTGGTCACTGTAAGTTCAACATGGCACCTCATGGCAAAGAACTCTGAGGATCTGAAAAAAAAGAATTGTTGCTCTACATAAAGATGGCCTAGGCTATAAGAAGATTGCCAAGACCCTTAAACGGAGCTGCAGCACTGTGGCAAAGACCATACATGAAAAGCTATAATAAAATATCTACAAAAATGTGAGGGGTGAACTCACTTTTGTGAGATATAGTATTATATACATACATACATACATACACACATATATTGATTTTTTTTTATGATCTGGGAAGCAAGACAGGCCATAAACAGTCTGATAATTTCATGCCATGCTTATTATTACTCCAGCACTGCTATCGAAGGTCAAGGCTGTTAACAATTTAATTAGAGATCGTTAATGAATGCTTGTACTGGTGGTACAGAATGTTCTCAACCTTATGGAAAAAGCTTACTGGGTGAAGTTTGACAAAAGGAAAGGATCAAAATACAATGCATCCACTGGGGATAACAACATTATAACAGAGGGGGGTCCAACCAGTTTATCCACGGCGTTCAAGGATGTACAGTACATACATCGTCCTATAACTATAAATTCACATAAATGAGATCTATACGTTTTCATTAAAAGAAATGCATTGAATTATTCTGTACAAATTTTCATTATTAAATTATTTTTGTTTGGTACATATGGCCCGCTTGCAGTCTTATTCACCCAACAGATGGAGCTTTAAACTCTTTTTTTTTTCTTCTTTTACAAGTTTTGCCATATTAGCTGGGTTAAAGAACCCTGCCTTTAGCAGAACTCCAATAAGTAATCACAGCTTTGGCTCCACCCTTAAACAGAAAGCTCAGTGGGAGGTTTCAATCAGAAAAAGGAAGCTGCAAAGCAAGAAGATGCTATTGCACCAACTCCTATAATAATTAAAAAATAAAATAAAAATTATAATTATTATATATATATATATATATATATATATATATATATATATATATATATATATATAACACATATATACACACATATATATATGTAGCGGCAGCCCCTCACACTCCCCTCTTTGTCTCGTCTCGGGGACACTACGCCTGGCTTCCACCACAGATGTTAGTGCGGTATAAGCAACAGTTCTGTATTACCTTCGGGTCAGTGTTGTGCACCTGGATCCTCCCTCCAAGAGTCACCGCGGATCATGTCTGTCAGAAAATGAGCTCCACACCGTTAAAGTTCAACACTCCTTTATTCTCCTTGTCTGAACACAAACAGTTGAACTCCCTTGATAGAACAGAACAGAAAAGGAGGTGTGGATGCGAACAGGCCCAGACACAATGTAAGCTGCCACTTCCCTTCCTAGAAGTGTGTCCTGGTCTCCGCACGAGGGTAGATTTCCTTCCAGGCGGTCTCCGACGAGAGACTCACTTGTCACCGGCAATATGCTGCACCGGGTCTTCAAATGAGGAGCTCCCCCCGGTCCATTGCGCCTTCCGGATTCAGGTACCCAATCCCTGGGTTCCCTAGGATCTCCTTCCCTCGCGGAACACAGTGTTGGGCACTGAGCTCCGGACCTCCATCCAAGTACCTCACCCCAGGCTAAAGGTGCCTGGGATGGAACACGACCTCCGCTGTCCTCTAGGCCTAAGCCACCCAGAGGAGCGACACGACCCACCGTCCGCAAGCTGAAGGTGCCTGGGACATCCACCCCGTGACAAAGATGGCCGGCCCCCTTTATACCCTCTCCCAGCAAGCACGGCGGGTTCCCCGCCCCACCATACCGCTGCCGAGAGAGGACAAAAAGGAGGCGCAGCACACAGTAATGATTCAACCCCAACCCAGGGCGACAGCACCACCCACTGGGCTGCAGGGAATTACACATCACTGATGTCTCTGCCAAATTCAAAATTACACCTGGGAAAGTACATACCCTCTATATATCTATATACACATACATACATACATACATACATACACACACACACACACACACACACATATATATATATACATACACATATATATATATATATATATACACACACACAC
Source organism: Rana muscosa (assembly GCA_029206835.1). NCBI lineage: Eukaryota > Metazoa > Chordata > Amphibia > Anura > Ranidae > Rana > Rana muscosa. The sequence goes on from CM055122.1 coordinate 270,954,366, forward strand.
ACACACAGTGATGTGAAAAAGTATTTCCCCCCTTCCTGATTTTTTTTTTTTTGTATATTTGTCACACTTAAATGATTCAGATCAAATACATTTTAATATTACACAAAGATAACCCGAGTAAATTCAAGATGCAGTTTTTAAATTATTATTTCATTTATTAGGGAAAAAAAACTGCTCAAACCTGCCTGGCCCTATGTGAAGAAGTGATTGCCCCCTCCCATGCTGAATCATAAATGAACTGTGATTAACCCCAATTTTTTGGGAAAGCGGAGTTAAATTTCACTTGCCACACCCAGGCCTGATTACTGCCAGACCTGTTGAAGCAAGAAATCACATAAATAGAAGCTGTCTGAAAGTGAAGCACGCTAAAGCCTCGTTCACATGCTTTGATTTTCAGACAACAGAATGTCCGCTTTTTTATGGCATGATAGTCTCATGTCGAAAGTGAAAAGGTTACTAACTGTGACAGACCTAGCCGGGACAGAGGCTTTTGGAGGGGACTGAATGCAAGCCTCTTGCCTTGCGACCATGGGCCCTGGCATTTGGGGGAACGGTGCTCTTTGTGAGCTGTATGCCTGGGGACCCTTGAGGGGGTGTTACTTTGGATTCAGGTCTATGTCCCCCCCAAGACACACAGACTCTGGGGACCCTGTATATGCCATATTAGAGTGACTGATTCATACTGTTGGGACGTTCACACGTTCACTCTAAGGATATGCTAAAGACATCACCTCCAGCCATCTGTCTGTCCTCTGTGCTAATTGACCCTGCTAAGTGTGTGATGTTTACACTTATAATAATGTGTATTGTATAGCAGGTGAGCGAGGAGACGGGATGTCTACCCTGAAAAGGTCATATCTAGGAGTCACCTTGGCTGTCTAAAGGATTTAGTTAATTAGCTCATGTTAATTTATGTTCTGGTTACCTCCTCTGTTACTGTATATAAGACTTGATTTTGGTTCTAATAAAGAAGTCTCCTGTTGAACTTACATACAAGCCTGCCTGGTGTTTGTTCTGAACGATCACAAATGGATTAGAATGGCACATAGCTGTAGTTTGAATCCTGGAGCACCGGATGATCCAGTAGAGCAGAGGAGTGCCGGGAGAGTGGAACCGAGCAAGCAAAGGGGCTCGTTACACTAACAATACGAGAATTTTTATTTGACAGAATACAACGTCAGAAGTGACATAACGCGTTGAATAGATTTGTAATTTTTTTTCCATTTCTGAGCATGCGTAGTCTTGCTCTTACGATTTTTTCGTCCGAAAACCATACTAATGGAACGAAAATCAGACGTTGCGTTCACAGCCGACAAAAGTTTTAGTCTGCACATCCAGCTTTTGTCTGCCGAAAAAGTGAAATTGGCTGTTAAAAGCACCGTACTAACGGTAAGATTTGCGGACGATCGGTCATCGTAACACAATTGACATCCGAAAAGCAAAGCGTGTGTACGGGCCTTTACAGATCACAAAAAGCCACACATCATGCCACAATCTAAAAAAACTCAAGAACAGATGAGAAACAAAGTAATGTACATGTATCGGTCTAGGAAGGGTTTTAAAGCCATTTCTAAGGCTTTGGAACTCCAGTGAACCACGGGGGAGAGCCATTATCCACAAATGGAGATAACTTGGAACAGTGGTGAACCTTCCCAGGAGTGGTCAGCCTACCAAAATGACTCCAAGAGCATGACAACGACTCATCCAGGACGTCATAAAAGAACTCAGAATAACATCTAAATAAATGCAGACCTCACTTGCCTCGGGTAAGGTCAGTGATTCTTGATTCAACAATAAGAAAGAGACTGGGCAAAAATGGCATCCATGGGAGAGTTCCAAGGCCAAAGCCACTGCTGACCAAAAAGAACACAAAGGCTCATCTCACATTTACCAAAAAACATCTTGATTATCCCCAAGACTTTTAGGCAAATATTCTGTGGTTTTACAATGCCTCATGGGATTTGTAGTTCCGCAACAGCTGGAGGGCTGTAGTTTGAGGATCCCTGCTGTAATATAATTGTGCCAAGTACCTTCATTATAGCGCCGCTCTGCACTTCTGTGACCCGCCAGAGCTTGCTTCCCCACAATAATGTTACAGAAACACACACATTGTACATTATCTACTACTGTAATAAAGTGGATTATAGGATTTTACAAGCATTTTAAACTAGGGCTTATTTTCGGGGTAGGGCTTATATTGCAGCCCTCCTGGAAAAAAAACGCTAGGTCTTATTTCCGAGGAAACACGGTATATATATATATATATATATATATATATATATATATATAGATAGATAGATAGATAGATAGATAGATAGATAGAGAGAGAGAGACAGCTCTCTCATAGATATATATATATATATATATATATATATATATATCCACACAGACACACACACACACACACAGCATCAACCGATTTAGAATTGAAAACACAAATTGCAGAAAAAAAAAAAAAACACAAATGCCATCTATGGATAGAATGAGGTACTTTTTTTTTTTTTTTTTTATCATTTTTTTTTAATTCCGTGTCCCTACTAAGAAAAATAGGATTTTTATAACAGCTTACCTGTAAAATCCTTTTCTTGGAGTACATCACGGGACACAGAGCGACATAGTCATTACTAATGGGTTATATAGATACCGTCAGGTGCTGGCACTGGCAACTTCCAAAACCGGAAGTACCCTCCCCTATATAAGCCCCTCCCATCCGGGAGCACCTCAGTTTTGTAGCAAAGCAATAAGTGTCCCCAAAGAGGGGCGGGAGCTCTGTGTCCCGTGATGTACACCAAGAAAAGGATTTTACAGGTAAGCTGTTATAAAAATCCTATTTTCTTTCTCGTACATCACGGGACACAGAGCGACATAGTCATTACTAATGGGATGTCCTAAAGCAATGCCAAATGAGGGGGGGGATACACCATATATAAGCTGAGCGCTATCAGACATGAGGATCTTTTGCGACCTGCAACACACTGCGCCCAAAGGCGACATCCTCCTGACTTCTAACGTCCACCTGGTAGAACCTAGTAAACGTGTGAACTGAAGACCATGTTGCGGCCTTACAGATTTGAGCCAGGGAGGCCTGGTGATGCACTGCCCATGAAGTTCCAACTGCTCTCGTGGAGTGCGCTCTAACTTTGAACGGAGGCGGTCTCCTTAAGCCATAGGCTTGTATTATGACCTGTCGAATCCACCTGGCTAAAGTAGATTTTGACGCTGCCTGACCCTTTCTGGGGCCTTCCGGCAGAATAAACAAAGTATCCGTTCTGCGAATCTGAGCAGTGGCTTTTAGATAAGCTTTAACTGCTCTTACTACATCCAAAGAATGCAATAACTTTTCCTCTACCGAAGTAGGTCTGGGGAAAAAAGAAGGAAGAACCACATCTTGGTTCAAATGAAACCTCGATACCACCTTAGGAAGAAAGGCTGGCTGAGGACGTAATACTACTCTGTCCTTATGGATAACCAGATATGGCTCTTTACAGGACATAGCTGCTAATTCCGACACTCTTTTAGCCGAACAAATGGCTACTAGAAAAATCAATTTCCTGGTGAGAAGCACCAAGGAAATATGCTGTAATGGTTCAAATGGTTGTTTCTGTAAAACCGACAGAACCAAGTTTAGATCCCATGGACATATGGGAATATTAACCGGAGGACTAATACGCATCACTCCTTGTATAAAGGCTTTGACTAGTGAATGCGAAGCCAAGGGCCTTTGAAAAAATATTGACAAGGCCGAAATCTGACCCTTGATAGTACTCAAGGCAAGCTTCCTATCTACAGCCCATTGTAGGAAGTCCAGAATCCTACCTATTACGTATTTACGTGGATGCCATTTCTTGGCCTCACACCAGGCGATGTACGCCTTCCAGATTCTATAGTAGATCTGCCTGGATACCGGCTTCCTGGCATTGATCATGGTAGATACCACAGCATTAGAGAGCCCTCTCTTTTTTAGAATGTGGGCTTCAATAGCCAGGCCGTCAAACCTAGGGCTGGTAAGGAAGGGTGGTATATCGGTCCTTGCGAAAGCAGGTCCGGACGATGTGGGAGGGTCCAAGGACTCCCCACAGACATTTTTACAATCTCCGCGTACCATGCTCTTCGGGGCCACGCTGGAGCCACCAGAATCACTGGTTTCTTTTCTACCCTGATTCTGCGGAGTAATCGAGGTAACAATTGTGGCGGTGGGAATGCATATATCAGCTTGAACTGATCCCAAGGGAACACTAGGGCATCCGAGCCGCAAGCTAGGGGATCCCTTGTCCAAGAGACAAACCTGTCCACTTTTGTGTTGAATCTGGATGCTAGCAGATCTACATCCGGTGTTCCCCACCGCTGACATATTGTCCGGAAAACCTCGGGATGAAGGGACCATTCCCCTGGGCATAATTGTTGGCGACTTAGAAAGTCCGCCTTCCAATTCTCCACTCCCGGAATGAATACCGCAGATATGGCTGGGACATATCTTTCTGCCCATCTCAGGATGTAATTTACTTCCCTTTGGGCTGCACGACTCCTGGTGCCCCCCTGACGATTGATATATGCCACTGCTGTGGCATTGTCTGATTGAATTCTGACAGGGGACCCTTGGAGTTTGGATGTCCATGCTACTAGGGCATACCGGGCTGCTCGTATCTCTAAGAGATTGATGGGCAGGGCCTTTTCCGCATCCGACCATCTGCCCTGGAGAGACCATTGCTCCAGTACTGCTCCCCAGCCTATAAGGCTGGCATCTGTAGTGACCACCTTCCAGGAAATCGGACTGAAGGATTTCCCTCTTTCCAGATTCTGGGGAACCAACCACCAGCGGAGGCTCTTGCGAACGGAAGGGGACAAGGACATTGGTAAGTCCAGAGCCTGAACTTTTTTGTTCCAGGCTGACAGTATGGCCCTTTGCAAATTCCTTGAATGGAATTGACCGTAGGGTACTGCTTCGAATGATGCCACCATTTTTCCCAGCAGCCTCATGCACAGGCGGTATGGATGGCTGTCTTTTTGAACCCACTAAGTGGATCAAATCTCTCAAAGACGACCCCTTTTCTTGAGGCAAGAAAATTTTTCTCTGGTCTGAATCCAGCCTTAGCCCCAAGTATTCCAGACTTTTGACTGGTTTTAGGGCTGACTTGTCTCGGTTGATAATCCAACCGTGATATTCCAGATACTTTATTGTCTCGTGAACAACCACTTCTAGTTTTTCCACTGAGTGGTCTATCAGCAACAAGTCGTCTAGATATGCCATTATCGTTACACCTCGTGTTCTTAGATTGGCCAATAATGGGGCCAGAATTTTTGTGAACACTCTTGGTGCTGTGGCCAGACCGAAGGGTAAGGCTCTGAACTGAAAATGGCGCCCTTCTACCGCAAAGCGTAGAAATTTTTGGTGGGCTGGAAAGATGGGAATGTGCAAATAAGCATCTTTGATGTCGATCGAGGCTAACCATTCCTCCCCTTGTAGGGCAGTGGCTACCGACCGGATCGACTCCATCCGGAAAGTCCTGATATGTAGGAATTTGTTTAGCCCTTTTAGATTTAATATGGGCCTCACGTCCCCGTTTGGCTTCGGGACTGTAAAGAGGTTTGAGTAAAACCCGAACCCCCATTCTTCCAGGGGAACCTCTATAATTACTGCTTGGAGCAATAATTGTTCTAGTGCCAACAGGAGGGATCCTCTCTTCTGGGGATCCCTTGGCACGTTTGACCTTATAAAGCGGGAAGGAGGGGAGTTTTTTAACTCCAATTTGTATCCCAGATCTACTGCGGAGAGCACCCATCTGTCTCGGATCGTGTCCCGCCAGGTCTCTGTGAACAACTGAAGTCTTCCCCCCACCCGATTGGGTGGGGGCAACCCTTCATGCATTTGACTTTGGGGGAGGTTTTGTACCTCTCCTGCTCCAGGGCTTCTTGTTACCCTGCAATTGTCCCTGATTTTTACCTCCGGGATTTGACCGAGGAGGCCGTCGGAACTGTTTCACAGCCGATGTCCTAGGGACTGGAGAAGCAGGCCTCTTAAAAGAGGGACCTCTAACTATTTTTAACCGGCAAAAGTGTACTTTTACCGCTGGAAATTCTCTGGATATATTTGTCCAGGTCTTCCCCGAATAAGCGTTCACCATGAAATGGGAAGCTGACCAGCAATTTTTTACAGGGAGCTTCAGCAGACCAGTTTTTGAGCCATAGAAGCCTGCGCATATGTACTACAGACAGCGTAAGGCGGGAGGCCTGATGGATTGAATCCTTTATAGCGTCCACCGCAAAGCATAAGGCTCTAGGTAGATCAGCTAGGGCAAGAGCCTGCTGATCTGGCAAGTCTCTTAAGACCTGTTTCAACTGATCCTTCACTGCTTGGCAGACCCCAATAGCTGCCACTGCTGGTTGTGTCACCAATCCTGCTGTAGAAAAAGCAGATTTTAATAAGGACTCCAATTTTTTATCTATTGGGTCCTTGAACATTTGGACATTATCCACCGGACATGTCAGTGATTTATTCACACAAGAGATGGCTGCGTCCACTGTAGGGACCCTCCATTTTCTGATGAACTTATCCTCCATGGGATAGACCACCGGAAATCTCTTGGGGGGAGTAAATATTTTGTCAGGATGCTCCCAATCCTGGTAAATGAGCCCTTCCAGTAAAGGATGGATCGGAAAGGAACAAACAGTCTGGGGAGCTTTTAGCGACCCCAACGAGGAGACAGAAGTGGATGATGGCTCCGCAAGTGGCATTTTAAATGCTGATCGGACCATATTAGTCAGGGACTGAACCCATAACCTTTCAGCATGTGATGCTGAGAACGGCTCTTCCACTGTTGATTCCTCTACAACCGAATCAACCTCATCCTGATCCCCTTCAGGTAGGTCGATCCCTGTATGGGACTGTTGCTCTGTTAACAGGCACTCTGAGGGAGGAGACGGAGATCGGGCGCTTTTCTCCTGTGACAGGGAAGCCGCGATCAATGCTGACAATCTCTCTTCCAGCCCTCCCAGAGCTGAGGAAAAAACCTCCTCTGTTACATACACAGGAGCAGGTGAACTGAGGACAGCCACAGTACCAGGTACTCCTGAGGGTGCTCTACGGTCACTAACCTCTGATTCTTCAGGGGAGACTGGTGCAGCCAAAGCATGCCCAAGATCCTCAGAGCCCGATGGAGACCCCCTATTCCTCCTGGAATTTCTAGTCCCGGAGTTTTTAGACGGCATATTCCTAAGCCACAAAGCTGAGGTATTCCAGCCGAAATACACCAGTTACTGACAATAGTCTAGCATAAATGCTGCTATAAGAAACAGTTGGTGTCTACTAATGTGCCTTTCTAGGGGATGCCTGTATCAACCGCTTGCTGTATGCCTTCTTTAAATGTTGCCAGCTCTGTCTCTGTACCTCATAGCCAGCTCACCACACAAAATTGTGGTTTTTAACATGCTGGGACGCCCGCACATGCGCAGAAGCGCTGCGGCGCGCACAGAGAGTCATCCCCCAGGCTCCGCCCCCCCTTTCCCGGCTCACCTCTATATATAGAGGCGCGTGCACCCGCGCGGCCACGTGCGCCTTCGGCGCTAATTTCGAAAATGGAAACCAGGGACAAGAGCCAGGGCCCCTTTGCCGCAGGCCGGGGGATGGACGAGCATTGCAACATGGCAGAGGAAGCAGTTTCCCATAAGAGAACTCACCATCTGCCTGGACTCGCTCTGATGAAAAGAAACTAGTCCACATGACAAGAAACGTTCCACAGTGGCCTCTAGTGGACAAACACAGGTACCGCAGTCTAATATATTAAATATATATATATATATATAAAAAAAAAATTTTTTTTCTTGACCACCATTAAAAATTATTACTTTTTTTAGTAGTTACAGGCATGCACAGAATTTTGCGGGAATACCATTAGGTAACAGACAGAAAGACAAATTAGGCTTGGGGGTCCCCCAATAGAACCAAGTTCCTGGGGGCCCCCACTTACCTGTTCCCCGCCGCAGGACTTTGTTTGGTCCACAAAAGCCCAAACTTCACCTATCACGGCAGGCATTGTAATCAAACCTTCAGGGACCGGGTTCCCAAGGATTCCACTCCCCTGGACCTGTATAGCACCCTGCACAGAAAACATCTTGGTCGTGGGTATGACCAGAGCTCTGGATCCCAGGGTCCAGCTCTCCTAAGAGAAGCATTACAGGCAAAACCTTGCTCTTCTCTGCAAGGCCCGGGTACCGACCGTTTAGCTATGAAGCTTTTTTGGTCGGATCCGGAATAGCTTACTGAGGCCCAAAAGAACCTGTACGCAAGCTCAGTGAAAAACACATGTTTCTTCTTGGCCAACACCTTAGACACTGGCAAAAAACTGAGGTGCTCCCGGATGGGAGGGGCTTATATAGGGGAGGGTACTTCCGGTTTTGGAAGTTGCCAGTGCCAGCACCTGACGGTATCTATATAACCCATTAGTAATGACTATGTCGCTCTGTGTCCCGTGATGTACGAGAAAGAAAAGTTACTTTCACAATTGGGCCTGGTGACCATACTCACTGGGCATGAAAGAGAAAAAGAAAAATGTTTAGTTCTCACCAGAACAGTATTAGAGGAGGAATCTTCAATGGTGGCCTGTATTCCACTGACAACTAAGAGGGGATTTTCTCTTACTTTAAAGAGATTTTCTTCTACTTCCTGTTTGTGTGTACATGGCAGGAGATTATCGTTATTATTCAGGATTTATATAGCGCCGACAGTTTACGCAGCGCTTTACAACATGGGTGCAAGACAGTACAGTTACAATACAAATCAATACAGGGGAATGAGAGGGCCCTGCTTGTTAGAGCTTACTATCTAGAAGAGATGAAGGGAAACCTACCCAATGGAGCAGACACAACAAAAAGTAAACGGACAGGTTTAACCATTGCTTATTCTGTCTGTCTTTTGATGCATGTTTGCAAATTTTTCATTAATGTATTTCCTGCACATGCTGCTGTGACGTTGCATTATATAACACAGCGTTCGGACAAAATGCAGTATTACCAGAACAAACATCATATTAGAAAGGGTCACTCTGTTAATAAGTGGACTTCTGTCCTCACTGTGGTCATAAAATCAGCATCTGGGAAATACTTTTACAACTAGAGGAAACTTGCATTGATCACAATGATATAGGAGGAGAGGCAGGAATTCTCAGCAAGCCACATCATCTGTCCACTTGTCTATAAATACCAGTGATTCTTAGAAGCTGTTCTAGGAACACAGCATCAATTTGTTCCCAAAATTGTAAACCTATTATTTAGTGAATCACTGTGGCACATTCCTGCAGCACATCATGAACTCAAGCAGATGGCAAACCTCTGTCATACCGAAATAAAATTGATCGTCTTATATGCCATATTTATCCTCGGCACCTGCATATGCGAGATGAACAGGTAGAAGGCTACGGCTCACTTTACTTGTTCAGATGTACAGTAAAACCTTGGATTGCGAGCATAATTCGTTCCGGAAACATGTTTGTAATCCAAAGCACTTGTATACCAAAGCAAATTTCCCCATAAGAAATAATGGCAACTCAAATGATTCGTTCCACATACAATTATTCATAGGTCCTTCAGTCTATAGTCTATATAAAAAGATTATAGCAATGTGACCAGGTTGTGTAATCATAAAATGTCCATCCACAAATGACCACCCCCACAAGGGGATTAGAAGAAAAATCCAGCAGGAGCTACAGAGTATAAAAGAGAAGAGAGGCGCCTCAGTGTAGCAATATGTTGCTAAATGTTGTACCTTCATTAAATGTAACCATATTGCTACACTTAGAGGCGCCTCTCTTCTCTTTTATACTCAGTTGTGACTTGACGCTACTTGTATGTCAAGACATCACTTGTATATGAAGTCAAAACGTTCTTAAAAATTTTGCTAGTCTTGCAAAACGCTCTCAAACCAAGTTACTCTCAAACCAAGGTTTTACTGTACATGTAAGTATAATGTATTTGTAGTCAGCAGATGATATTCTGACCGGTGTTTGCAATATTCTCAGCAAAGTAATTTCTCATGTAATTGTATTAAATGTAAAGATTTATAGATAAACCATGAGCGCTACTTACGAACCAGTTTCCCCAAATGCCCAGTTATGGAATAACACCATATTACCTCATATTTTTAGACTTCCTGAGCTCATAGCCTGGACCAAATTGAATGTTAAATTAGTGAAATGACATCCTTCACTTTAGACTTTTCCAGCCACCCCTTTGGTTAACATGTTTCAAACCACAATGTTCGCCCCTTGCACCTTCTTCAGTACTTACAGTTGTCTCATGCTTTCAGGAGCCAACTCCCTTCAGGGGAAGCCCAGATGGTGTATTCGGACCGAGAGAGAATCTAAGATGATGAATGTTTGGAGAAACCTACCTCCACCCTATATGCACACCTTCTCAGGGCATCCTCACCAGTTATCGGCGCTTCGCCAACGCTGGTCCACGGATGCTCCCGAGTTGGATTCCGAGGAGTTGGATTTTACTGGTCCAAATTCTGGTCTCCCTACGAGACCTCATTCAGTTCAAGGTGGTACACAGGACCTATCTTACCCCCTTACTGTCTACAAAAAAAGGGGCCTACCCACTCTCCAGAATGTTGGCAGTGTGGCCATCCTAAGGGGGACTTCATCCATATATTTTGCTCCTGCCCGGCCATAAGTTTATATTGGTTGCAAGTGCTCTCTATGGTTCATTTAGTGACCAGCATTCCCCCCTGTTGGGTCTGGTGATAGATTTATCTCCTAGAATGACAGAAAGAATCCCTGACAATCTCCTATTGTTTTGTGCCAGCAAAGCAATTGCACCATGCTGGAAAAAATCAGGCCCCTCCTCGTGTGCCCTTTTGGAAACAGCTGGTGAATAATGCACTCCCCTACTATAAAGACGCGTATGTCCACAGGGGTTGCCCCAAGAAGTATGATAGAGTCTGGGCCAAATGTCTAGCAGAACCTTCCACGGATGTGGACAGTCAACACCAGCTCATCCTAGTCAGTCTCCTTTACCTAGCTCAGTGAGTATATTAGGATATCCTGGGTTCCTGACATTGCCATGGCCAGGGCGGTCTGATGTACACAGGTCTTTCTAGCTGTTTAAGTTACAAGATGTTACATTCCTTAAGGCTACCTTGTATTATACATGTTGCATTGTAGTTGCGCCCCTGTGAGGGCTAAATGCCTGTGACAGAAAAGGTCTTGTCTGAGGTGTTTGTATGTTCCAAGTTGAAAATTCAATAAAGAGTTAAAAAAAATAAAAAAAGTTTAATAGATAAACTATGACTACAATGTTAACTCCCTTCCTTTTGCAAATTTCTATGAGCATTTTCCAGCATGATGCCCCACTGAGAATACATAAAAATAATTTCCTCACATTGAGAGTCAACAGCTGACACTTTGCGCAGCAGGTGGCTCTCAATCTTGGCTGTGACTGGCAGCTCAGGTCCCGACTGATAATCAGGATCCAGTTAGTTAGAGTATCAATGATCGCTGGTCATCCAAGTAATAAAGTTTATGTCTGGATAGAAAAAAACAAAAAGAAAAAAACATCTCTACATGCACATCTTCCTATGTTTTATCGCTTTAAAACTACCCTCTAGGCTGCAGATCAACCCCCACAACTAATTGCTGGCATAGAAGAAATTGAACCCTATCTAAATTCCCCTATCACTCACCTAAATCCATGGTCTTCTCGCTTGTTCTCTGTACAGGAGGTGAAGTCTATCCTCAGGTATCCATGCCACCGCTTGCACAATATGGACACCACTTTTTGGCTGTTCAGTAGCAGGGTTCTCTCAGGATCCAGAAGAGAGGCCTGCATGATGACGTCAATAAGGGGACTATCCAGCACGGGCACATCTGCCGTGCTAGATTACCCCTTCCCTATACACAAAATCAACAACCAGAAGTTTTTTTTTTCATGCCTCTAAATGTTGAGCATAAAATATACCTCTAATCATCCTAATGTGCATGGACACGTCAAATCACATTCAGCTGCTTCTACCACTAAACTCCTGTAGAAGCAACATTTTTTAATCCAGTGTGCATGGAGCCCACCAATGAACTCCTATCACTTGCGAAAATTTATGTAAACCCCAATAAAAATCGTCTGACATTTGGTCAGTGTGCATGGCAGCTGGTCTGCCAGACGCCGACCAAATGGCCGATTTCTATTGGATGAGCATCCAAACGGCCGATTTCTATTGGATGAACGTCCCCCTGTCAGAACACAATAGCTAAGGAGGGGAGATCGCTGTACTAACATCAGATTATTAGTACAGAAGCTCTGATCTGAGCTGTCAGTTTTTTTTTTTCCACATAATAATGACCGTGTGTACGAGGCTTAATACACAATTGAAAATGTTTTGTTACATCACCCCCTACCCTCCTAACACATCTTCTGTCGTGGGGCTTGTTTATACTTGTGGTGCCCTCTGATGAGCAATTCATGGCCAATCACTCTTCCACAGATACAGTAGGAAAGATGTGTTGTCACCAAAGGATGGGAAGAATATTACGGACAGGAAAACAAATAGAAAAAAATCTTGAAAAAGGAAAACTAATGCAACCACCATATCCAAGAACTTGTAAGTTGCAATATATTACATTTTTGCTCTTGGTTTAGGATACACTGCTACAATAAAAAAAAGTTCAGGCTTGAGTTGGTCTGTAACCACTTACGGACTGCCTGCTCACAAAGTATTGCGGATGGGTGGCCCGCATAGGCAAAGCGACATACCCGTACATCGCTGCCTGCTACCCCACGGGCACCCACTGCGATTGTACACAGCGGGAGGCTGTCAGCAAGTCCCAGCCAATGATTCACAGACCGAACCTGCTGATCAGCTGTGTCCAATCACTGCACAGAGCTCTGTACACAGGGAACAACCTCTTTGTTTCTTATCCCTGCAAAGCAGAGATGACAAACAAAGATCTGTAGTAAAAAGCACACATTACACATTCAACCCGTTGATCCACCTAGATGATAACCCCTTCCCAGCCAGTGTCATTAGTACAGCGACAGTGTATATTATTAGTACTGATCACTGTGTCAGTTAGTCAGTTCCCCCAGCTTCAGTTGTTTTGTCCGCTGCATCAGTGGTCATCAACCCTGTCCTCAGGGCCCACTAACAGGCCAGGTTTTATGTATTACCTTGGGGAGATGTAGACTAGAATACTGCAATCACTGAGCAGCAAATGAGATCACCTGTGATGTATTTCAGTTATCTTGCAAACCTGGCCTGTTAGTGGGCCCTGAGGACAGAGTTGATGACCACTGCGCCGCACTACCACAGTCCCATTATAAGTCCTTAATCACCGCCATTAATAGTATATAAAAAATAAAAATTCTAGTATACACACACCATCGTTTATAAGCACTATAACTTTCATACAAACCAATCAATATACCCTTTTTGCCATTTTTTTTAATCAAAGACATGTAACAGAATACATTTTGGGCAAATTTTAGGAAGAAATTCGATTTTTTTTAAAAGCGTTTTTATTAGATATAGGTTTTGTAGCAGAAAGTAAAAAAAATAAAAATAATCTTTGATGATTTCTGGGCACAGCGTTGCATGACCGCGCAATCGCCAGTTAAGCAGCACAGTGCTGAATAGCAGAAAAATAAAATGGCCTGGTCATGAAGTGGGTAAAACCTTCCGGAGTTCAAGTGGTTAAAGGTCCTCGCACATCAAATGTAAAAAAACAAACTATTTGCTGATCAACAAAAACCGTTCCATGTTGAACTCTCATCACTGGTCAGCAAAACACATTTCCCCATCTGATTAGTAAAAAAGCAGCCGTCTAATCTCCATTTCCTCCAAGACAGAGACACTTGTGAGGCTCCATAGCAGCAGGAGGTGGCTAGCATCCAAAGCTGGTATTAGCCAAGGGTCACTTCAACAAAGAACAGAAACACTCTGAAAACCTGGCCTCTTTGCATATTTATTTCGGAACTGAAGAGTTTTCGTTAAGAGACTGTTTGGGAAACAAACTCTAATGCCCCATACACACGATCATTTTTCATGCCGTTAAAAATGCCATTAAAAAAAATGGCCATTAAAAATGATCGTGTGTATGCTCCAGAGCATTTTTAACGACGTGAAAAACGGGCATTAAAAATTTCGAACATGCTCTCTTTTTTCACGTCGTTTTTCATGTCGTTTTTTTTTTAACGACGTGAAAAACGATAGTGTGTATGCTTTAACGACGTGAAAAAAAATGCGCATGCTCAGAATCAAGTATGAGACGGGAGCGCTCGTTCTGGTAAAACTAGCGTTCGTAATGGAGATAGCACATTCGTCATGCTGTAACGGACTGAAAAGAGCGAATCGTCTCTCAACAAACTTTACTAACATGAAGGGTGGCGCCATTCGAACGGAACTTCCCCTTTATAGTGCCGTCGTACGTGGTGTACGTCACTGCGCTTTTCTTGAACATTTTTTAAAATGATGGTGTGTACGCAAGACAGGCTTGAGAGGAAACAAGAAAAAAAATGACGAGAAAAACGTCAGTTTTAAAAATGACATTAAAAATGATCGTGTGTATGGGGCATAAGGCTTCAGCAAAGAAACATATATCCTGAGGCACCTCTCAGACCTACAATATACAAAAATGTATACAGGTAACAGCTAGGGTCGCCACCTTTTTTTCCCCAAGTCAAACCCGAACACTTTAGCGACGCACAGCAATTTTTTTTTTAATAGTATAAACTATACATATATTTAGCTATTAACTTCATATGATTAGAAATGTTATTTACGGTAATAACAAGAGTCCCCCTTTATATCAGAGTCCACAGAGTTCCCCTTTTACATCTGAAATAACAGAGTTCCCCTTTTACATATGAACTCGCAGAGTTCCCTTTAACTGTAAGGTGGGACTCTGCAGACTTTGATGTAAGGGAGAACTCTAGGGGCTCTAATATGAGGGATGCTCTTGGAACCCTGATTTAAGGGGGAACACTGTGAACTCTGATGTATGAAGAGGACTCTGATGTAAGGGGGGACACTGTGGCCTTTGGTGTAAAGGGGAACTCTGATGTAAGCGGTGCGCTGTAAACCCTGATTTGCCTTAATGTACTCACTCAGAGGCAGGAGGGAGAAGGGGGGAGACTTCAGTCACTGATAGGGATGGATGGTGAGCTCACTCACCCCTTGGCAGTCACAGCACCACTCATCTAGATGTATCTGAGGTTACTGGACTTCCCACTCCCACTTTCCTTTTCTGAGGCACAGCGCCAGGGATTGGAGTGTGGGCAGACACAGAGGGGGTAGGAGCGGGGGGGGGGGGAGGTGCAGATCGAGCCCTCTCTCCTCTCCCGTGTTTGGGGGGGGGGGTTGTTAGTGCTGGCTTTGGGCAGTATGAAAGAGTGTAACAGACACTCTCAGCTTGGACAACTGCAGACAGCAACCCTGCTGGGAAGTCATAGTTCGGTCTAAATAATGTGTCCGGCAGTCTGAAACCCGGATGCATGATTCCAAACCCGAACTGTCCGGGTGGATTCTGGACAGGTGGCAACCCTAATAACAGCAGCTGAGAACTTTCCACATAGCAGAATACTCAGCTCAGGACAGGACACCTCTTTCCAGGCTTTGTTCTTATTAGGTGCACTCGGCAGGGTGGCTACTGGAGGGATTGTGTTGAAATCTCTACTTTGTATAGTGCAGCGGTTTAATAAACTGTAGAACAACACTAATAGGAAGCACTATGGAAAATATTTCTTCCACCTGGCTGCCTCTGTGTGTACTGTATATTCACTTAAAGCCAAAATATACTCACCTCCCCTCCTCCAGCGATGCAAAGTTCTTTTGCCAGAGTCAAGAAATCCAGCTGTTCTTCCAGGTTCAGGATCTTCAGCCATCTTTACTGCCTGTGCCGGGATGACGTAACCCCAATGCATGAAAGCTGAACTCGAGGCATTTTTTTTCCACTGCAATGGGGCTGTGCCCATGGGTTATCTGCTTGTTTTGTCAAGGAGCGAGCAGAAAGCTGTATACTCACTCCATCCTCCTCTCCAGTGGCAAACAGCACTCCACCACAATCCAGCGGTGGACTGTTCCCAACATCTTCACATCCAGAGCCAGTCTATGGGTGTGATGACATCAGAAACAGTCCACTGACCCATAACTGCTAGACCAAAAGGGGGGGTTGGAGTCAGGAGCCGCAGGGAACAGTTTTGTGCTGGGAGGATCAGGTAAGTACATCTCCGCTCCCAAGTTATCACACGAAGATCCTCAAGATACTATCTCCCATATATTAAATTGATACAAAATGTGTGCGTGTCTAAATGCAGACAAACTGGGGGGGGGGGTTTAGCTATCAGTAAAAAAAATTATCAAAATAACTAAGACTTATACTTCATACGGGGTCAACACCCCAGATAGTCACGCGTGTGCTGTAAAGGAAGAAATTTCAACTGTATGTTCGAAGACAGACAAAACATCTATGGTTGCCCAAATGAAGAACAATAAAATTGCAGTGGTCCAGAGGAGGTACCCTTCCAGGCTTGTGGTTCTAATTATAAAGATCCAATTGGGGTTGTGTATAAGAGTGTATTCCCCAATAGCTGTTGCCG
Source organism: Rana muscosa (assembly GCA_029206835.1). Lineage (NCBI taxonomy): Eukaryota > Metazoa > Chordata > Amphibia > Anura > Ranidae > Rana > Rana muscosa. The sequence goes on from CM055122.1 coordinate 270,970,944, forward strand.
GAGGGACCTCCCTCGCACTGTACCAGATCCACCTGAAGGCATGTGGCAATAGTGTCCTGTCTATAGGCTCCATGTTGGGTCTTTATAATTAGACCTACAAGCCTGGAAGGGTACCTCCTCTGGACCACTGCAATTTTCTTTTTCTTCATTTGGGCCACCATGGATGTTTTGTCTGTCTTCGAACATACAGTTGGAATTCCTTCCTTTACAGCACAGCCGTGACTATCTGGGGTGTTGACCCCATATGAACTATACACTGCACATGTATACCATCTAATCATAATTTGTGGTCATCCACAAGAGTAGCCCTTGGAACAAATCTCTGACAGCCCAATTTCTGGACTATATATATCCCTTCCTTCCCTCGTCTCCTATTTCACTTGGACTTGGTTAAAAGAGGGGGAACCACACCATATTTTTCACTATTATTCATAATTTTTCTTGTATTTTTCTTGCATTCTGTTGGAGTTGGTTATGTAAGGTGGATTCTAAGGTTTGTAACAAATGTAGTTTGTCTTATGTGGTACCATTGTATATGACACAATACTTTTTGACGATAATAAATATTTGACTGATTCTAATGGATCCAGCGAGTTGAGATAATACATATATCTATAAATAAATATATATATATTTTCTTGCCAATAGGGATGGTTGAGCAAAATTTGGTTTTTAGTTTTTGTGGCATCTCCACGCTCCTCACCCCTAGACAAAAACGGGCAGTTCATCCATGCTGTGCGGGCACAACCCCACTGCTAGGGGGGGGGGGGGGGATTTGCTAAACCAGGACATCCCTGGTACAAAAAAAAAAACCCTTGGTCATGGAGGGGTTACCGTATATACTTGAGTATAAGCCGACCTGAATATAAGCCGAGGCACCTAATTTTACCACAAAAAAACTGGGAAAAAGTATTGACTCGAGTATAAGCCTAGGGTGTCCATCTGCATGCCTCACTGTGCCCATGCCTAGACTGACGTTTAACATGCGAGTCTATGGAAGGGGTGTCCGGCCTTGAAAAATTGTTGCTCCCCGGGCCCTAGGTCCCCCAGACAAAAAACTTTGCACACTTATAGAGGAGAAATGCTGCTACATGTGTACCAAGTTTAGGGTCCAGGAGAACTACAACCGGCCAGTACCGGGTCCCCAAAGTCACCAGAGAAATTACCGTTTAACATGGGAGTCTATGGAAGGGGTGCCCGGATTTGAAAAATCGGTGCTCCCCGGCTGGAGGTCCCCCGGACAACAAACTTTGCATACTTGTAGAGGAAGAGTTGGGATACATGTGTGCCAAGTTTGGGGTCCAGGAGACCTACGACGGCTAGTACCAGGTCCCCAAAATCCGGGAGATCAGGCGCAAAAAGGTGACGAGTATAAGCCGAGGGGGGCATTTTCAGCACAAAAAATGTGCTGAAAAACTCGACTTATACTCGAGTATATACGGTAAGTGGGCAACTTTAAATGTTAAAAAAAAAAAAAAAAAAAAACACTTGAGAAATGTGGACAATTTCCAGGAAGGGTAGTTCACTGTAAATAAAGGTTTAACGTTATAAAAAACAAAACAAAAAAAAAACTAAAGAGATGGAAAACAAAAGGAAATATTTTATAAACACCACAAATCCGACTCTATCACCATCCGTACTTATCCAGCATGAAACAAAGACAGCCACAGAGAGACACGCTTCCCCTAATGGAGAAAACAATCGCCCCCTGGTTATTATTAATCAACAACTACGTTCAATGATTAATCTGAACCAAAAGGGACGTGAACTGAATGTTTCCTGATGAAACCAGTATTGTACAGCTTGATGTGATACAAAATAACTGCAATATTTATATTCAGCATTGGGAGGCAACAGTGGATTCGATCATCCACCAGCCTTATTATAGCCTTAAGGGAAACATTTTTTTTTTTCATTAACATAAATACAATATATACTTACCTGCTTTGTGCAACGATATTGCACAAAGCGGCCCCTTCATTTTTCTTTGGTTTCCCCATGCAGGCTCTCTCTCTGCTCCTCCTCTCTTTCGAGTGCTCCCAAAGCAACCTGTGTGCTATTGGGCCACTGATGCAGGCACGCTTCCAAGAGAGGCTGTGTGTGTCCATGCACACACACAGAACGGCTCAGCCCCACCTCACAGGATTTGGCTGACAGCAGCAGGACCCTATGGCTCCCGCTGCTCTCAGTGCAACCTGTAAATTCAGAGAGCTGCTGGTGGGGACAGCACTGTATCATGAGAGGTACCCAGGGGGGACAAGTAGTGGGTTCTTTTTTTTACCTTAATGAAGGGAAATCAATAAGGTTAAAAACACCTAGACTTTAGAACTGCTTTAACACTCACACACTCATATCTGTGCATGGTGGCTCACCGCACGCTCCCAGCACAGGGACCAAAGCTGTCCCAGACAGCTCCCGATCTCTGTGATCATGTGACCACTGTCACTGCCAATCCCAGTAATTGCGAAGTCCACCCCACCTTCTGGCGTTAATACCCAGTTAAAGGGCCACTGGCAGGACCGGGACCTTCTTTTTTAATAAAACACCAACAAAACAAGAATCTATAGGAAAACACAGAGGGAGATTTACTAAAACTGGTGCACTCAGATTCTGGTGCAGCTGTGCATGGTAGTCAATCAGCTTCCAACTTGACAATAAAACCTGGAAGCTGACTGGTTTCTATGAAGAGCTGCACCGCATTTTGCACTCTCCAGATTTAGTAAATAACCCTCATAATGTTGCTTATAAAATGTCTCTTTATTGTTTCCCCCCCCCATGTCCACAAGTCTTTGCACCACTAGCTCAGAAAACCGCACCACAGTTAAAACTGTCATTGGTGGTCGGATTCTTCTCCCTTGTTCTTTGTGGTGGCCCGCCAATGACGTCTGTTTTCGATCTCATGCTTTACTATCTGGAGCGGCTTGTTAACGTTTATATTGTCATGTCAAAAGTCTGTTTCCCCGAGATCGCGTAAAGTTTGGGAAAGCTCAAAAGATCTCTAACACTTTACACATGAGAGCTCATTGGGAAGGCATTGGTGTCGTAGCCTTCCCAGGGAGCAGTGGGGAGGCACTGGCTACATTACCAGTACCTCGGAAACCCAGAGAAAATATAGTGTGCATTCCTACAAATAACTTTGACATATGACAAACTTGGGCTTATATATATATCAGCATGCAGAGCTGCATGCGCCTGTGCTTTTTATGTTTGGGGCAGGAAACAGATAGCTTTAAAGGGACACAATAAAGGGAAAAGCAGCAGTTTCTGCACATCGTTCTCCCCAGAGCCTCTGATGAGGCAGTACAGCTGGCCCTCCTGTATTGGGCTTAGACCCCATCGGTTCAAAGGCTGAACTGCCTTGTGACTCTTGGGGATCCGTTATTGTATCTGCACCCCCTTCCACCTGCTATCTGGTTCCCCCTGTGTGCCTGCTTCCCCAGCAGTACTTCCGGCTTCCCTCCTCTATTCTCCTGCTGCCAGCTGCTGAGGGCACACAGGAGGATCGCGTTCAGGAAGAGCTGGGAGCTGGTAAATATTTCATACCGGTACTAAACACTTCTGTATCTATTCATCACTGAAGCATAGTAAACGGTGTTTTCGATCCTTCAGTTTGTGAACAGGACGCCTCAGAGCGATTCCTATTCGTTCATCTGCAGCTGAGGCGGCAGAGAAAGGTGCTGATGAATCTGTAACCTCAGTCCCTTTCTCCGACTCAAAAGTGAGACATCAGGGGTCTGTTTAGATCCCTGATAGTTTACCAAAGCCTCCCCAACAGGGCACTAAAAAAATGTAATACATAAATAAATAATACAATTCTAAAAAAATAAAAAATAATTAAGGGCTTGTTCACATGTGCTTCAGAGAGCATTTGACAGGCAGTGAGGAGACATATTGCCTACCGTCTGCTTTCACCCCACATAAAGGCACCACAACCACACGCTTTGCATAGCACAGCGGCTGTAGCATTTTAGCAAAAATATAATTTCATGATATGTTCCGTGGGGGCCCTGTCTGGTAGGCTGTATGGGGCCCCGTGATTTCTAACAACAGCCGTAGTTCCCTCAACCATGTACACTTACCCAGATACAATACCTGCCTTCCCACACTGCTGAGCCCTTACTAATAGAACCAGACTTCTGAGGCTGCGCACCAAATGGCAACGGATTACGGTGGCATAGAAATCTTTTACAGCCAATCAGTTATTCACATGCACTTGAAAGCTGCACTAAAATGACAGTTGCAATCTGATTAGTTGCCATCCCCTACCCCCCCCACACAATATTACCAGCATGTGTCCAGTTTACAATACAAGTTCTTACCGTGATTTTGGTCAAACCGCCAGGCAGGCACGTGCGCATTGTGCTTCAGGGTGCTGTCAGCTGGCAGGGGCACAGTTACATAGATCGGGCCTTGTACCAACACGTCTGTCTTATTGCTGCTGAGTAAATGGATGCTGACGGCTGTGACTGGAATGAGATCAAACTTGCTGCTGTTCCCTGTGAACCAAAAAGATCCAGAATGAAATTAAAACAAAACAACTCTGTAGCAGAGCCCTTTGCTGACACTAGATCAGGCACATGTTAAACTGGTATTTTTTGGGCAGCGTATGGCCCTGTGTCTATTTTTGTGGCCCTTGTGGTTTAAAAAGGAACTAAAGATGTGCCCAAAGAAAAGGCAAGCAGAAAGCAAAGGACAAAGGACTAGTCTCCAATATTGCCTGTGGTCTCTCTGCAACTGAACCCCCCCATTGCTGATATACCATGTCTTGTTCTGCACTGTGGCCGAGTATGGAGGTCGCCATCTTGGTGGAGGTAGGGCCTCGCTTTTTCATGTCACAGGCTCCAACAAGGAAAACAGTAGTGAGATCACCAAATATCACTCCAAATCTCCTGAGACTAGCAGTGCCTTAGCTTTCAAACTGTAGATATACAGCTATGAGACTGTAGGCATAGTAGTGCCTAGGCACCCTCACACACCAGGAAGTGCACTGCTACTTTTCAGGAGGCATTCGAGACTAAAGATACATTTTTCAGGGTACTGCTTAGGCCCAAATTACATTTTTACCTGCTTGCTGACCTCCTGTACTTTTACGTCGGCAGAATGGCACACGGCTGCGCAAAGTAACATATATTTACGTTACTTTGAACTTCGCGAGCTCCGTGACCATGCCTGTGGGCCCGCGGACTCGATGTCCGCCGGTGTCCTGCGATCGTGTCACAGAGCTCCAGAACGGGGGGATGCCTGTGTAAACAAGGTATCTCCCTGTTCTGCCTAGTGACAGGACACTGATTGTCTGCTCCCTGTAAATCGGGAGCAGCGATCAGTTTCGTGTCACAGTAAGCCACGCCCCCACACAGTTAGAATCACTCCCTAGGTCACACTTAACCCCTTCCTAGCCCCCTAGTGTTAACCCCTTTCCTGCCAGTCACATTTATACAGTAATCAGTGCATTTTTATAGCAGTGATCGCTGTATAAATGTGAATGGTCTCAAAATAGCGTCAAAAGTGTCCGATGTGTCCGCCATATTGTCGCAGTCACGATAAAACCGCTGATCGCCGCCATTTCTAGTAAAAAATAAAAAATAAAAATGCCATAAAACTATCCCCTATTTTGTAGACGCTATAACTTTTGCGCAAACCAAACGCTTATTGCGATTAAATTACCAAAAATATGTAGAAGAATACATATCGGCCTAAACTGAGGAAAATAAAAAAAAAATGATATCTTTTTGGGGGATATTTATTATAGCAAAAAGTAAAAAATATTGCTTTTTTTTCCCCAAAATTGTCGCTTTATTGTTTATAGCGCAAAAAAAGAAAAACCGCAGAGGTGATCAAATACCACCAAAAGAAAGCTCTATTTTTGAAAAAAAAAAGGACGTAAGTTTTGTTTGGAAGCCACGTCGCACGACCGTGCAATTGTCAGTTAAATTGACGCAGAGCCAAACCTCAAAAAGCGGCCTGGTCGTTTGGCAGCCAAATCTTCCGGGGCTGAAGTGGTTAAAATGTTTCTTATAACACAGCAAATCTTAACTTTTTTGCTTTCAGATCAACTTTAGGAATTTTAATTGAACAAGGTCCCAGCTATACTTCAGGTCAAAAAGGGCTACAAGTCCGTACGTAGTTTCCCAGTTCTCTGGCATAAAAGGTGGAAGTAGTAATTGGTACTATAATGTTAGATACTGAAGTAATACGCTCTTTTTCATGGAATCCTGCAAGGCTTCAATAGACACAATGTGGCCCCCTGAAGCTTAATTGCAGTTAAATCGGTCCACTGTTTCATTTGAGTTTAACATGCCAGCACTATGTGAAGGTCAAAGGGACTCTCTTGACATCAAGACTCAAACAAAACTCTTGCCCAGCCCAGCATTCAACACTGAGATAGGTCATTAAGGATTTCCCTAAGCAATGAAAGACATGGACAGAAGTTCTACAGTTTTGACTATAGGCGCAGGACTTTAGACGCAGAGATTAGTACAGAACAAGGACAGGGAAAAGGGAGACTGATGACATTAACATCACGACTAGCATATCAGAAAGTCTGGGCTACATTATAAGTTCGAAACTGAAAAAAAAATAAACTAAAAAAAATGCAGTTTGTGGGGCTAGGCTCCTCCTCCTCATGACATTACAGAACAGGTAAATATTTGACACATTTAACGCTTCAGAACTGAGGGACCAATGTAGACTATACAGCTACAACATAATTTTTTATTGTACAGTATGCAAATTCCCACAACTCATTATTGGTCCTTCCATTTAACAGGTGACCTATACGAAGTTATAAGATGGGGCAGGTTAGTTATTGGCTTTCATTCCTAAAGTGGTGACACAATGGGGCTCCATGACCTAAGAGAACATCTGAAAGTGCAAGTAGGCACCTGCGATTTCATGTTTATATTACTAATGCCAATTAAACAATTTAAATTTGAGTGCAGGGGTACTTCAGTTTTTCTTTAGAGAAGTCACAGTTATGACTATCCTGCAGTAAAAAGTTGCTCATTTACCATGGATGCCTCCTCTGCATTATTTTCTGTGTCCTGCTACAGTGACCCTGCAAGTGGCTGCAATCTACTGATCCTGGGGAATGATGACTATAGCCAGCTCTCTACTGATCCTGGGGAATGATGACTATGGTCAGCTCTCTACTGATCCTGGGGGGATGAGGAGTATGGACAGCTCTCTACTGATCCTGACGAATATAGGTCTCGGGCCAGATCTCTACTGATTCTAAAGAAACAATGAGAACTATGGTCAGCTCTCTACTGATCCTGGGGGAATGACGACTATGGTCAGCTCTCTACTGATACTGGGGGAATGACGACTATGGTCAGCTCTCTACTGATCCTGGGGGAATGACGACTATGGTCAGCTCTCTACTGATCCTGGGGGAATGACGACTATGGTCAGCTCTCTACTGATCCTGGGGGAATGACGACTATGGTCAGCTCTCTACTGATCCTGGGGGAATGACGACTATGGTCAGCTCTCTACTGATCCTGGGGGAATGACGACTATGGTCAGCTCTCTACTGGTCCTGGGGGAATGACGACTATGGTCAGCTCTCTACTGGTCCTGGGGGAATGACGACTATGGTCAGCTCTCTACTGATCCTGGGGGAATGACGACTATGGACAGCTCTCTACTGATCCTGGGGGAATGATGACTATGGTCAGCTCTCTACGGATTCTTATGGAATGATGACTATGGACAGTTCTCTACTGATCCTGGAAAAATTTGGTCTCGGGCCAGATCTCTACTGATTCTAAGGAAATGAGGACTATGGTCAGCTCTCTACTGATCCTGGGGAATTGATGACTATGGTCAGCTCTCTACTGATCCTGGGGGAATGACGACTATGGTCAGCTCTCTACTGATCCTGGGGGAATGACGACTATGGTCAGCTCTCTACTGATCCTGGGGGAATGACGACTATGGTCAGCTCTCTACTGATCCTGGGGGAATGACGACTATGGTCAGCTCTCTACTGATCCTGGGGGAATGACGACTATGGTCAGCTCTCTACTGATCCTGGGGGAATGACGACTATGGTCAGCTCTCTACTGATCCTGGGGGAATGACGACTATGGTCAGCTCTCTACTGATCCTGGGGGAATGACGACTATGGTCAGCTCTCTACTGATCCTGGGGGAATGACGACTATGGTCAGCTCTCTACTGATCCTGGGGGAATGACGACTATGGTCAGCTCTCTACTGATCCTGGGGGAATGACGACTATGGTCAGCTCTCTACTGAACCTGGGGGAATGACGACTATGGTCAGCTCTCTACTGAACCTGGGGGAATGACGACTATGGTCAGCTCTCTACTGAACCTGGGGGAATGACGACTATGGTCAGCTCTCTACTGAACCTGGGTGAATGATGACTATGGACAGCTCTCTACGGATTCTTATGGAATGATGACTATGGACAGTTATCTACTGATCCTGGAAAAATGTGGTCTCGGGCCAGATCTCTACTGATTCTAAGGAAATGAGGACTATGGTCAGCTCTCTACTGATCCTGGGGAATTGATGACTATGGTCAGCTCTCTACTGATCCTGGGGGAATGATGACTATGGTCAGCTCTCTACTGATCCTGGGGGAATGATGACTATGGACAGCTCTCTACTGATCCTGGAGAATTGATGACTATGGTCGGCTCTCTACTGATCCTGGGGAATTAATGACTATGGTCAGCTCTCTACTGATCCTGGGGGAATGATGACTATGGACAGCTCTCTACTGATCTTGGGAAAATGACAACCAAAAATGTGAAAATCCAGCTCAACAAATTTCAGCATATTTCCAGGGATTGATCACCAAGAGAGGTGTCTACTGCACCCCACGATACAAAGATACTATTTATCATTCAATTGCTACATCAAAATGCAGCTTTTTGTACGGACATTCCACAAAGCCAGATTTCTGTTTTTTTAATTTACAAATCACAGTTAGGTAAAGAGATATTAAACTCCAGCAATAAACTCCAGATTAAGTAGGGAAGACGTGAGGGCCTTGGCACACCTGTAGCATGTTAGCATGCACCAAGTATGACATCTGACTTGAAAGTCTTGCCAAAATCCCATTCAGCAGCAGAATGGGGAGTGCCAGCTTTCTAACCGAGTTCTTATAACTAAAGCATACCCTTGTTATTACGAGTCTGGCTTACACATACTGGCAGCTAAGTATGACTTGCTGCTGTCCAAGTAACAATTTCCACATTTTAGTCTTTCCTCTTAAAAATGCTAGCGTAGCAAAATACCACATTTCTTGACGTCTGGATTAAAAGACTTCACACTTGGAAATTAGTTTAACCAAGGCTGTTTACAGAGCTATTGCTGCCTAAGGCTAGAGCGGCCTCTGCCACCTACAAGTAGCTCCCTTGCCTTCACATTGTTGCCTGTACTGCCCCTGTACAAACTGGGGAAAACATGAAGATGCGGGAGGGGTTAATTTAAAGGATAAGTAGGCTTTAAAGCCAGAATCGCACCACACAACTGGCCCTCACAGCTAAAATGTAATTTCAAAGGGAACCTAACCTGGTCAAAAATTAGCATAAAGTAATTCTAAAGGCAAACTTTTTTTGTTTTTAAATAACAAACATTTCATATTTACCTGCTACATGAATTGGCTTTGTACAGAGCAGTCCCGATCCTCCTCTTCTCGGGTGCCTCGTTGGAGCTCCTGACTCCCCCTGCCAGGTGCCTCCATAGCAAGCCGCTTGCTATGAGGGCACTCGTGCCTGCGCGTTTCCCAGCCAGCTGTGTGTCCATAAGAGACACACAGAGCGTGACTTGGCCCCATCCCCTGTTCCCTCCTCACTGGCTGTGATTGACAGCAGCGAGAGCCAACAAAGTTTCTGGGCCAATGAGGAGAGAACCAAGGGAACCCCTCTGCTCTCATGCACATTGCTGGATCAAGATCGGGGTCAGGTAAGTATTTACGAGGGGCGGAGGTGAGGGGCAGCTGCTTGCAGAAGGTTTTTTACCTTTATGCATAGAATACATTAAGGTAAAAAACTTTCTGACTTTAAAACCACTTTAACATCAGTGCCGAAAAGTATGAAAAAACTTGAATTCACGTGACCATGACGACACGCCTTGGGTGGAGTCGGGTGATGTTTTGCCAAAACCAGAAGTGACGCAGGAGCTGCGGCACCGATGTCCATAATACAGGCAAATACAAAATATGATACGAATACAATATTTGTCTTTTCATGCAAGTGCATTATTTTACAATAAAAGCTGTATTTTAACATAATACACAAGGGTATCCTGTGTTGTGGGAGCTTGCCCCGCAGAGACAACTTTGTGGATTTAAAGGGCCATACACCTGCAATGTGGAAGAGCGTGTGATATCAGAGGATCAAAGGGTGCAAGGAGGAGTGGAGCCTGGTTTTGCACCCTAGTGTGAGGGAAGTGTGCTTTGACCTGAGATTGACAGGTCACACTTGGATGTGAGCGAATTTGTGAACGGTGGTGGGAGTAACCTGCATGACAGAAAAGGGTTGGCACGAAGGGTGGATTATCATATATAAACTGTTTATCACTGTATGGAAGAAGAATATATGAAGAGACTGGTGTTTATGCATTTTGGTTACTGCACTATTTTATAGATACATTGGCACGAGCACAATTTCTTCTTGTGTATAATTTGGATAGTAAATGTACAGTAAAACCTTGGATTGCAAGCATAATTTGTTCCGGAAACATGCTTGTAGTCCAAAGCACTTGTATATCAAACAAATTTCCCCATAAGAAATAATGGAAACTCAAATGATTCATTCCACAACCATTTATTCATAGGTCCTTCAGTTTATAGTCCATATAAAAAGATTGTAGCAATGTGATAAGTTGTGTAACCATAAAATGTCCATCCACAAATGGAAGCCTTCACAAGGGGATTAGAAGCAAAATCCATCAGGAGCTACAGAGTATAAAAGAGAAGAGAGGCGCAATATGTTGCTAAATGTTGTACCTTCATTAAATGTAACCATATTGCTACACTTAGAGGCGCCTCTCTTCTCTTTTATACTCAGTCTTGATATGACGCTACTTGTATATCAAGACATCGCTTGTATATCAAGTCAAAATGTATTAAAAAATGTTGCTGGTCTTGCAAGACGCTCTCAAACCAAGTTATTCTCAAACCAAGGTTTTACTGTATTGTTGGATTAGGAGGGGTAGGCGGAACAAATTAACACTTTTTTCAGTGCTGAAGAGTAGTCAACTTGTGGTGCCTTCAAGTACTTAGATTATCAGAACGATCCCCACCTCATCTGACACAGAGCCACCCAATACCATTCAACTGTCAAAAGAAAGGTGAATGATAAAAGCGAGACTGTGTAAAAAGTTGGCAGAGTGTAGTTGAGGCTTTATGGACAGCTTAAAACAGAGATCCAGTGGCAAAACAGGGGCAATTTTTTTTTGTTGTTTTTAGGTAAGGTCAAGTTCAATCCAAATTTTAGCCTATTAATGTCTCAAGGGCAGCGGTTGCCACCCAAGTTGTTTCTTTTACATAAATTCCAGCGTGCTGAAACAGAAAACTGCAATCAGCTCTTACAGGGTCAATGTAAAGTTTTTCCCCTTCTCTTGCTGGTTAATGTGGCCATCCCTCACATCTTGTGGCAACAGCATGAGGAAGGCGTCAGGTAGAGGTGGCCTCATGGTGACCAGATAGACTCTGGTTGTAAGTCTAAAACCGGCCATACACAGTTTGAACCCCACTAAACCAGCCAAGCTACTACAGCGATCGCTGCGATCTTGTGCCAAGTGGCTGCCCACTGCACACTTGGCACTGCCACCTTTCACAGAACACCTTGTGTATTTTTCAGTGAACACAAAGCGTCCTCTGATTGGGTGAGATAAAAATCATGATGTCACTGCCCATCCTCTTCACCTCGTAAAATCAGAAAACATCTTGTATTCATTTAAAAAACAATACAAAGCTTCAGTAAATGGTGACAGTTTTAAGAGAGTGACCTCCAGCAGTCAGTGTGCAGTGGCTCAGCGCAGGACCTAGAAGATTGCACTGATCACTGTAGTAGCACAGACTACTACAGTGAACGCCAACCTCCACAGGGCCCCTTGGGTATGAGATATGCATACTAATATTTGCCCACGCTGAACCAATGTAAGTATACAACTAAGATCATACCTGGAGTTCAGCTTGGTTAATAGAGAAGCACGGGGTTAAGTTTTTTCCCAGAATCATACTTACCTAGCTGGATGCAGCATTGGTCCGATGCTGCATCTGTCCCCCGGCACATCTAAGGCCTCATGTCCACTGCTGCTGGTAAACGGACGTTTAGGAGCAGTTGAGCAATTATTTCAACTGCTCCTGAACTCTCCTCTGTGTTATCTTATCAGTACATGTACACTGGTTCGTTTATAGTTGTTTCTAGGCAGTTGTGTTTAGAGGTTTTTTCTTGAACCTAAAAAAAATGCGTTCAGAAGCTGTGTTTAGAGGCAGTTGAAGCGCCAAACGCGGCAACTCGTGTTTAGCAGTGTTTCGTTTAGAGACCTTTTTCATTTTAACAAAAAATAAATAAAAATAATTTTTTTTTCAAATTCTTCTAGACGCAAACGCGGCATGTAAACGCGGCTTAATGGTCATTTTCTAGCTGTCAAGTTAAATCGTTCAGGAGAGGTTGAACAACGTCCCGTGTACATGAAGCCTAAGACTGAGAACCGAGTGATATAACACCGCAGATCGCTCGGTTCTCACAGCTCCTGGAGCAGAGAGCTGTTGACTGTCAGTCACCGGCTCTCTGCTCTGCCCCCCCTGCGCCCACTAAAACACTGGGCTGTGGAGAGGATGGGAACGGGAGCGGCTGGCTCTGCCTCTCAGCAGCTTGCTTAGAGGCTGAGCCGGGCGCCGGTCCAGGCATGTGGATGGATCCCGACTCCATCGTCGCGATCTTGCCCAAACCTTGGATGGTTTCTGTGACGTCAGCAGACAGCAGACTTCGGCCCACTGTCTGCTGAAAACGGGTCACAGGAGTGCAGAACGAACTGCACTCCTGTGATCCACAGAAGAAGTACAGCCAAACAAGCTTTGGCTGTACTTCTCCCTTAAATACTGTAATCAAAAAAACAAACCATGCACATCTAGATCTAATGGAAGCTCATGATATCAAAGATGGACACATGTACTATTTAAAGCCTACACTAGCCTGTAGCACATCTGTTCCGTTTAAAAGTTACCAAGGCAGCACTGGCAGATGGTATGTTAAGAGTGACAGCTTTTCTGTCATTCTGAATCTGAGATGAGAACATCACTCTAATGAGAAAATTTAGATGGTTACTGTCCAACATATGTAGTAGAAACAGAGGAAACCGATCAGTTTAGGATATAAAAGTTGAACAACTAGCTTGGAAAGGTTTGTCCAATGAACCATCACAGTGGGCGTAAGGATATTATCCATGGCACAGACACGCCATTATTCAGTGTTGCATAATAATCGGTGCTCAGCCTACCTGATGAGTTCCCATCTGATCCCTGTAAATAGGGGAAACTCTCCACCTCTGATGATGTGGTGGCTGCGGTCAGGAAGGCAGCAAGGTCCTTATAGGTGGCATTGCCAGGCAGGTCCAAAGCACGTCTTGCAAAGTGAACCTGAGGCTGCAGACGTGACCCTGTGAGGGACAAAAAAACACAATAATTGTGTAAACAATAAATACTGATCTCTACGTAAAAGTTAAAATTTCTTGATACAATTTCTTTACAAATAGCTTTTAAGTGGATGTAAACCCTCACATATACCTAGTGAAGTGAACAGCCTCAGATGATACACAGAGATGAAACAAAGCTCCCTACATAAGTTTTACATGTATATCTGCTGTCTTCAGCTTTATATATTCTTTAAAGTTCTTACATTGTGTTAAAAATTTTGACTTCCTCATTCAGTTGTAGCAGTGGATTATTGGCTTACACTGTGTGACAGCTGATTGGAGGAAAGGCACACACCCCCCCCTCCACATAGGCAGAAGAATGAAGATACTTTCAGAGCTGTGCTGTGACAAGACAAGCTCTTTGCTAATCTATTTATATCACCCTCCCCAATACAAACGTCAGGCTGCTTTTATCTCCCGTCTCTAAGAACTTGTCAGAAGTTATCCAGCTGATTAACAGAGGAACGAAACAGAAAGACACGGACGTAGGGCTTTGGAGAAAGATAAGTAAACACTACAGATATATGCCCAGGTCAAATTTCATGAATTGTGCTTATATCCACTTTAAATATTACTCTTAAAGTGACCCTGTCTGGTGAATCAAAAATTAAAATGTCAGTTCTCTGCAATCGTAGAGCTGTTATACTTGCCTCTCTCTGTGCTGCCTACCACCAGATCAGTCCAGAGCTGCAGCCCTCTGGCGGACTCTTCAGCATTCGATACTTCAGGGAATGTAGGATGCCGTATGCTGTGATACCATCCTATATCAGCTATAATGCTGCTCAGTCCTGTAGTGACATAAGGTCCGGAGGATAGAACCACGGTGTAAGGAAGGGGACACGGCCACCCCGGGGTGTAGAATGCTGCAGAGTCTGATGGAAGCCACAACGCTAAGAATGGAAGGGAAGGTAGGGGACCCAAGCTGCTGGAGAGGCAAGTATAACATCTCTTCTATTTCCAGGGAACTGGCCTTTCAATTTCAGTAGCGACCATAGGGCTTAAGCCGATGGCTTTGGGCTTGAGTTCATTTGCTTCCTTTTAATATCAGTTAAAGTGTTTCTTAAAAAAAAATAAAAAACAGATCATGTACCCTTAAAGCATGTTATACAGCACAGTGCATATGCTGTGTCATTTGGCCCCTTCTATCACATAAAAAACCTGGCTGATACTACCTGACTATACCCTCCCCCCTGTAAACTGACCACGGTATATCATGGCTGCTGAGTCAGTTTACGTGCCTCTGTCATCTGCAGCCCTGCTCTGTCCTCCTCTCCCCCCCTGCTTGTGTCAGTGCTCGCCCCCCTCCCCTTCAGCTGCTCTCATATCTACAATAAAATAATCTCATCCCCTCTGTAATATAACAATATGTGCCCCGCTGTCTGTTTTATTAAAACATTATATGCCGATCGGTACCTATAACAGAGCAACTCCCGGCGATCACGTGACTCCTCGGCTCTCTCTCCTCCCTTCCCCTCCTCCCCAGCCGACATCGGCAGTGCTCGGCCCCGCCCGCTAGAGCGGTCAGTCGGGCAGAGGAGAGAGCCAAGGAGTCACATGATCGCTCTGATATAGGTACAGATCGGCATATTTTTTATATAACACAAGCACACTTATGTTACAGAGGGATGGGATGATTTTATAGTACTGGGTTAACAACCACTTTAAGATCTTTCAGGATTTATTGAAAGATACATATGACCAGCAGCTGACCTCTTCTGACCTGCATTTTGCATTTACATAGACTTGCATGGGTAGAGAAGCAGTTCTGACACGAAAAACAGCACTGGCCCTTAAAGCGTTTGTGACCCCAATACTTCATATTCCTGATATGTGCCTGCTGTACCATGTACTTGTATGCAAAAGTATCCTGTTCTCTTTGTATTGCTTCCTTTGTGTAAAATCCCTGGTGTTCCTGCTAGTCCCTCTGCTTTCCTATTAAAAAACTGACCACACTATGCAGGAGAGCACTCAGTGGTCAGTTCGTTAGCTGTGCTGGGAACTCAGCCTGCTCTCCTCTAATGGTCAGACTTGTGCTGACACGACCCCTGCTTTACAGCCATACACTGGGAAGCTCAGTGTGAGGCTGCTTTTCCTCCCCCAGCTTTTATGCAGCTGAGAACAGAGAGAATGTGATCACTTATAAAACAAATGTATTTTTAAATCTATACAAAAAATGTTTTGCCTTTCATTTCTATTTAAAAACGGAATGAGTTTTCAAGGTGATCATTTACAATCACTAAAAACATATCTAAACCCAAATACAAAAAAACAATATATTGCAGCCTACCAATTCCTAAATGTGCT
This sequence comes from Rana muscosa, assembly GCA_029206835.1. Classification (NCBI taxonomy): domain Eukaryota; kingdom Metazoa; phylum Chordata; class Amphibia; order Anura; family Ranidae; genus Rana; species Rana muscosa. The sequence continues at coordinate 270,986,926 of CM055122.1, forward strand.
GCCTGAATTAGTTTTCTTTTCTTTGGCTTTTTTTCCCTTTACTTTTACCCGTTTATTTGGCCAGCAAGTATTATTTTTCAACTTTAAAGTAGAACTATAGGCAAAACTTTTTTCCATTTTGGATAGAGTAAGGGAGGGTTATAACCCCTGCCAGATTTCCTTTTTTGCCATTTGTGTCCCACTGAGATTTCCCTTCACTTTCTGTCCCATAGCCAGTCAGGAAGTGAGACAAAATCCCTAAAAATGAGGGGAATTCCTTGGGGGCCCCCATGTTACCAGAATTAGTGTCCCTATTGGAAGATTTCCCCTCTATTACATTTCTGAGGACAACCAAACACTTGTGATTTTCTATATTTTCACTTTCAATGATAAATGTAAACAGGACAATAGAGAGGGGGAATCTCCCTAACTGGGACACTGACAGGCATTCTAATTCCTTTGCACTCTATCCAAAAAATAAAAAATGCCTTTAGTTATACTTTAACAGTCCAAGCTGTCCAGCAAAAATAGCAGTTACAGGGTTGAGACTAGAAAAGATGGAAAAACATGTTTAATTTCAGATTACGGTAGTTTAAGTTCATGTCGTTTTGTCATATTGGTTATTGTAGAATGATTCATTTTTGGAATTTGTTTTGTACATTTGTTATTTTCAAATTGATTGGAATTTCAGAAGACAGCTATATTTGTTCTTTTCTAATCATCCTATTTCACTTTTATACTATATTACTGTATTTATTGCAATAGATTTCCATTTTAAATAAACTTCCAAATTTTCTCAAGTACGTCACTGCGGTACGTCACTGCGTCAACTTCCTTTAACAGACCAAGGGGTTCAGCGAAAATGGCAGTTAGAGGGTTGGGACAAACCATTAAACACTGCCTGCTGACTGGAAAGTCATAGAACAGCCACAGAGGCTCATGTTATTTCTGTGCTCTTTCCTTTGTCTGTAAATTTGTTGTCAGTACATTCGTATGCAGCACACCTGTCTGTCTCCCAGTGCTGCCCCACCACTCTCTCCCAGTCTGAGTCCTGCTGTAAAGGGGCTGATATTAGATCAAATTATGGGACCTTCACTGCTTAATAATACACCATTAAATGTATATTGACCTGTTATCAGCCACTTGAAGTCCCTGTGCAGCAGGGCTGGAGTATAAGAGGAAGAAGCAGTACAAAAAGCCAACCAGTTTGTGTGCTTGTTGATAGGAGAAAACAGAGATGAGTTCATCATTGTGCTGTTTTTTTTTGTTTTTTTTTACTGCCCAATCACAGGCTGTGCCAAGTCCAAGAAGACCTGGGCTCAGAAGAAGTGTGTGAAATTAAAGATGGCCATCAGACTAAGAACATCTTGCTGGCAAACAGCATAGAAGCATACTTTAAGCCATGGATATGCAATTAGCGGACCTCCAGCTGTTGCAAAACTACAAGTCCCATCATGCCTCTGCCTCTGGTTGTCATGCTTGTGGCTGTCAGAGTCTTGCTATGCCTCATGGGACTTGTAGTTTGGCAACAGCTGGAGGTCCGCTAATTGCATATCCCTGCTTTAAGCCAAGTTAATTTCAACACCCCAAGCTCCATCAGCATATAAAAACTCAAATGCAGATTTGGAAGAAACACCATAAGAAATATTCAGTTTAAGGAAAAAGAGGCCTGACCTGTACACAGCGCAGGCCCGACCGTGGCGGATTTATGAGATAATTGAACCATGTAAATACCACACGCACTGCGGCTCAAATAGAAAAAAATAAATCTGTTACATTTGTGTGGAAGGAGGAAAAACCACAGACCACTTATTTATGGCTCTAAACCAACAGCTAAGTCAACAGAAAAAAGGAAAAATAATAAATGCTCTCATGGCCGTCAAAGAAATATGTCCCTAACAAATGGGGGTGTATGGGCGGCTCTCAGTCTGCACCGTGACCCACATATGGTGAAGAGAGGAGAACGCTCTTTTCCACAAAAGGCGAAAGAAAACCTCAAACTTATTCAGTGACGTCCTTTACAGGAAGCACTGGTTGTGTAAATCTTTGGCCAAATACACACTCACCGGCCACTTTATTAGGTACACCTGTTCAATTGCTTGCCCACACAAATTGCTAACCAGCCAATCACATGGCAGCAACTCAATGCAATTGGGCATCTAGACATGGTGAAGATGACTTTCTGAAGTTCAAACCGAGCAACTGAATGGGTAAGAAAGGGCATTTAAGGGACTTTGAACGTGTCATGGTTGTTGGTGCCAGACTGGGCTGGTCTGAGTATTTAAAAAAATGCTGATCTACTGGGATTTTCACACACAACCATCTCTAGAGGTTACAGAGAATGGTCCGAAAAAGAGAAAATATCCAGTGAGTGGCGGTTGTGTGGAGGAAAATGCCTTGTTGATGTCAGAGGTCAGAGGAGAATGAGCAGACTGGTTTGAGATGATAGAAAGGCAACAGTAACTCCAATAACCACTCGTTACAACCAAGGTATGCAGAATATCATCTCTGAATGCACAACACTTTGAACCTTGAAGCAGATGGGCTACAGCAGCAGAAAACCACACCGGGGCCCACTCCTGTCAGCCAAGAACAGGAAACCGAGGCTGTAATGCACACAGGCTCACCAAAATTGGACAAAAGAAGATCGGAAAAACATTGCCTGGTCTGATGAGTCTCGATTTCAGCTGCGACATTCAGATGGAAGGGTCAGAATTTGGTGTAAACAACATGAAAGCATGGATCTATCCTGCCTTGTATCAACGGTTCAGGCTGGTGGGGGTGGTGTAATGGTGTGGGGGATATTTTATTGGCACACTTTGGGCCCCTTAGTACCAATTGAGCATCTTTTATACTTCACGGCCTACCTGAGTATTGTTGCTGACCATGTCCATCCCTTTATGACTACAGTGTCCCCATCTACTTCCAGCAGAATAATGTGTGTGCGCCGCCCATTCTAATTTCTTGTCCTCCTGAGTCCTGTCCCTAAGTTACTTACTTACTGTATAGAAAAATAAGAAATAGTTTTTTTTGCCTTAATCCAGTGGGGAAAATTATTTGATCACCTACAGATGTTGTAAGTTTGCCCACTTACAAAGAAATAAATGGTCTATAATTTTTAAACAATTGTAGCGGGGTGTTCCCCTTTAATCAGAGACAGGAAATTCCAGAGAGAGGGGAGTCGGGAGGAAGGAGGAAAGAGACGTTTTTGTTAACAGAAGCAGAGGACAGAACTACTGTTCCCAGAACCCCACTGGGTCCCAGGATGTTTTGAGTTATTCCCCAGAGACTCATGCGGGAAGGAATATAAGGAGGGGGCGAGGCCTAGCTCGCTCTCTTTGGACACGGGGAGGCAGAGAGAGATACACCTGTGCGGATCTGGGCTGTTCCAGGCCTGAAGCCTGGGGCCTGTGGAGCGAACCAAAGAGCCTTCCACCCCCTTTGCGAGCCTGGGTGGCATCCAGACTCATCTCTTCTAAAGTTATCTGGATCGGGGATCCGATCGCAGAAGCCGCTGTGGACGAGGACCGACACAGCCGGTGGAAGTTCCGGACTGAGGGAAGTGTTCCGGAGTGGTGAGCGAGCGAAAGCTCATCTTTAAACTGTTACTTTTATACTTTGTGCCTACTAGACTTCCGAGGCCTAACACCTCCGGTGAGGGAGAATTACCCCCCCCTTATTGGATTACAAATACATGGTTTTAAATACTTCAAGTGCACCACCTTTACAGATCCTGTGCCGGTGAAGATTTGTGTTTCTTCTAAGACTGAGTTTCATGGTTAGGGATCAGGCCTGATCCGTTAGATAGTTATAAGTTAGTTATCACACCACAGGGTGTTTAGGTAACGGTCGCCCCACGTGGCGTTCCGTCCCCTTTCCATTGCTGGTACACACACACACACAGTATTGTGATTTATAACTGCAGGGACCTGCTTATGTGTTGTGAACCAAATGTTACATGCATGTTATCCCCTTTTATCTTACCACTAGCAGTAAAGTCAGTTATTATTTACAACATTGTCTATGAGTCTGAGTTATCAATCCACACACCCACATTTAAAGCATAAGTGATTGTTTATGTGAAATTGCTGTGGGTTAACTGTGCCAGAGCGGGTAGAGCAGATTGCCGGGGGGTTGGGGAAGCTGTACTCAGGGCCCAAATCAAAACTTGCGGCTCTCTTAAGTTGAGGGTATCGCTACACGTGGGGGTTCTCGTCCGGGATCCTGATACAGCAGGTGAACGCCAGAAGTGCCGGCATGGACCCCATCAAAGTAGTCCAATGGTGCGAAGCAGAAGGGACACGCTCAGAAGCGAGCGTGGCCATTGAACTTCCAGGGAGTGACTGGAGAGAGAAACAAATTAAAGAGGTGGTACAAATATTGTCCCCGGATAGAAAGGCTTACGTGGTCGCAATGAGACCAGACTCAAGGACCAACTGCACCTATGCACTGATAGAGTGGGGACAGGATGTCCCTGAAAACTTCCACGGTGCCAGTATAAAATTGTCCGAAAAGACTGAGTTCCACCTGACACATCCTAGTCAGAAGCAGTTAGAACCCTTGGACAGGAAAGCAGGGGCTGCTGTTAAATCGCAGGCAGAGCAACAGCTGATTGATCTGAAACGACAGTACCATGACATACAAGAGAGGTTTCAGGAGACTTCCAGTATGATAGCTGAACGCATTAAGGAGTTACGTGTCGCTCCTGAGGATCAGAAAGATGGTCAGATAAAGCCCAAACCTGGGAAGGTACCGAAGAAACGAGCTCAGGGTCGCCTGCAGGAAGTAACCATCCGGAAGGATTTCCGCATTGATGGCCAGATAGGAGAAAGAGGGCAGAAGGACAAACTGTCCTACACCAAATAGAGTTGGGGTTACAGAAAGGATATCAGGAATCTGAAATTAGAGAGGCTGTAATCCATGCCATCAACCCAGGTTCAAGTGTCAGGGGCATGTTAGAGAGGAAGGGTGGATTGACCCTGAACCAGCTAAAGAGGATACTGAAAAGCTACTATGAGGAGGAAGATGCTGCTGAGTTATTTCATCGACTGATAAATATGACCCAGGAGAGTGGAGAGACTCCTCAGAACTTCCTATTCCGGGCCATTGAGCTCAAGGACCGCCTGTTGTTTGCATCCAAGGATGAAGGAAATGGGGAGCATTTTGGAGTCGAGCTAGTCCAAAAGGAATTTTGGAGATCTGTGACTACGGGATTGAGGAGTGACTACATCAAGCTACAGCTGAAGCAGCATTTGGAAGATCCCTCAACTCCGGATGAGGTCCTTATTGAGAAAATGAATGAAGCAGATAAGATGGAGATTGAGAAGGACCAAAAACAGAGGAAACTTCAATCTCCTAGCACCACAAGTGCCAAAGTACAACAGATAGATGTCCCTTCAGACACTCGGGAGCTTAGTGTACTGACAGCAAGCACTGAACAGGGATCATGGTCTTCACCTATTCACCATTTCCCCACAAGTCAGACTGGACTGGAGGAGCTGTTACAGACCCAGAAAGAAATACTAGAGATGATGACGATGTTGATGACTCGTCTGATGAAACCCCAGACAGAAGAGGTCTCACCACTCATGGCACCAAAGACCCCTACCACTAACCGCTCTATGAAACCAATACAGAGAGCCTGCTTCAAATGTGGGGGAAAAGGACATCTCAGGCGAGTATGCCCAAGCCTGGTAGTTGAGGAAAAGTCCAAACAGCTGGCGGGAAACTTCAGCGGGCCCCGGTGAAGGAGCCGACCGGGTGCCCATCATTTTCAGTGAGTTCCAAACTGAATGAGAAGCTAAGGAAGAGAAAAGACAAAACTCCTCAGAGGAACTATAGTATCCCTCAGCAGGGGTACACCCCAAAGAGAGAGGGCCAGACCCCTCAGAAGAGGCACAGCATTCCCCAAAGGGAATGCACACCTAAGAAAAACTATAATATCCCTCAGCAGGTCTGTGCGCCCATTAAAAGGAGGGAAATCGATGCATACCAGGCCCAAGAAAGACTAAAGTCAAAAGGGAGATGGACGAGAGAGTCCGAAGGGAAAGGACCAGAAGAAGGCGACTCCTGCCAGGCCATATCCGGAGAAACTGGTAGGCCCATCTCCTGTAGTGTCCATTCAAGTGGAGGGAGTCTACACCAGAGCCATCTTGGATACTGGGGCACAAGTGACCCTACTATACCGGGATTTCTACGATAAGCACTTGAGTCATCTGCCCATCCAGAACATAGAGGAGCTGGAAATATGGGGAATTGGAACCCAGAGTTTCCCCTATGATGGCTATCTGCCCATCCGGATGACCTTTGACCCATCCGTGGCTGGGAAGGCCGAAGTGTTTGACACCCTGGCAGTTGTGTGCCCTCGGCCGCCAGGGGCCAACAAGAGCTCCCTTATAATAGGGACGAACACGGACCTGGTCCGAAGACTCCTGACCCCTTTAGTGGAAGAGAAGGGGCAAGCAGCCACCAAGATCCATCCCATGCTGAGGACGGCTTACCAAAGGCTGGTCCTAGAGCAGAAGACCCCGGTGGAGGGGATAGGGAAGGTGTGGAGACTTGGAAGAGGAAGGGTAGTGTTGCAGCCTGGCGAAGTAACCTGTCTCAGAGCCACTGTGAAGCTTACTTGGGAGCAGCCTGGACCCTTTGTCGTGCTGGAATCCGACCCAAAAGGAGAGTCCTCAGGTCTGGAAGTGATACCAGAAGTGATTCCGCTGAAGGTTCTGAAGAAGGCCCATTGTAGAGTTCCAGTGAGTGTTAGAAACACTACCAGAGGCCCCATGGAAATCCCTGCCAGAATGCTGCTGGGCCAGGTGAGCCCTGCTGCCCCGGTTACCCTGTCAGAAGTAAAGGGGACGGGTGAAAGAGGAGATCTTTGGGAGAAGCTGTCCATGGAGAACTTGAATCTATCCAGGGTTTGGAAAGAGAGAGCCAAGACCCAGTTAACTAGATGGGAGAAGATATTCTCCAGAGATGAGTTCGATGTGGGGTGTGCAAGGAGTGCCACCCATCGGATCCGCCTCCAGGAAGACAAGCCCTTCCGAGAGAGAGTCAGGCGGGTCCCCCTAGCAGATCTGGAGGATCTAAGGGAACAACTTGCAGAACTCAAGAGGACTGGTGTGATACGGGAGTCCAGGAGCCCCTATGCCTCTCCCATAGTGGTGGTCAGAAAGAAGAATGGGTCATTGAGGCTCTGTATAGACTACAGGACTCTCAACAGAAAAACCATCCCCGACCAATACACCACTCCGAGGATAGAGGATGCCCTACAGAGCCTCTCTGGAGCCAAATGGTTCAGCGTTATGGACCTCAAGAGCGGGTACTATCAGATCCCTATGCATCCAGAAGACAAGGAGAAGACAGCTTTCATAACCCCAGTGGGGTTCTTTGAATTCAATCGGATGCCCCAAGGTCTGTCTGGAGCCCCAGCTACTTTCCAACGTCTTATGGAGAAGACTGTAGGAGACATGAACCTTATTGAAGTCCTTGTATACCTGGACGATGTCATTGTCTTTGGGAGAACCTTGAAAGAACACGAAGAGAGGCTGGAAAAAGTGTTGAGAAGACTAAGTGAGGAAGGACTCAAGCTTTCGCCTGAGAAGTGTCGGTTCTACCAGTCTTCGGTGAACTATCTGGGACACATAGTGTCTGAAAAGGGGGTGGCTACTGATCCTGAGAAGTTGGAGGCAGTTACCTCCTGGCCAAGACCCACAACAGTCACCGAACTTAGATCTTTCCTGGGCTTCTGCTCCTACTATAGGAGGTTTGTGGATGGGTTTGCCCGTATTGCCAAGCCCCTAAATGAACTGCTCAAGACCGAAGGGGAAGAGGATGGCTTGGGACCCAGAAGACCCGGGGAGTCGGTTCAAGATCAGTGGACCCCCAGGTGTGAAGAGGCCTTCAGAACCCTGAAGAGGAGCCTCACCACAGCCCCAGTATTGGCCTATGCTGATCCCACCAGACCATACGAGTTACATGTTGATGCTAGTCATGAAGGCCTAGGTGGAGTGCTCTACCAAGAGTATGAAGAGCAACTGCGACCAGTGGCCTATGTGAGTCGGAGTCTGACCCCCTCGGAGAAGAACTACCCCACTCATAAGTTGGAGTTCTTGGCCCTCAAATGGGCAGTGGTGGACAAACTAAGAGACTACCTCTATGGGGCAGAGTTTACAGTAAAAACAGATAACAACCCTCTGACTTACCTATTCACCACTGCCAAGCTGGATGCCACAGGACACAGGTGGCTGGCTGCATTATCTGGGTTCAACTTCAGTCTTAAATACAGACCAGGGACTGGAAATAGGGATGCAGATGCCCTGTCCCAAAGATCTCATACCATGGCTGATGACTGGGAGGACTGGACTCAGGTAGCACCGGAGGGAGTGCGAGCCCTTTGTCAGGGGGCTGAATTTCAAGCCAGAGGGGGCTCCAGAGCCGAGGAGATAGGAGTTACCACAGTGGGAGTCCCAAAACACTACTGCGGGGTGACTCAACTTGAAGAGGAATGCTTGCCGAAGCTGTCTAAGAAGGAGCTGAGGTGCGACCAATTGGAAGACCCCATGGGGAGATTGGTCTTTGAAGCATTGGAAAACGAGAGTCCAGAGAAACTTCGACATCACCCCTCCAAGGAGGCTCATCTGCTATGGAGGGAGCTAGACATGCTACAGGTCCATCAGGGAGTGGTCTACCGAAGGGGCCCCTCTGATGACTCCGAGGATAAATGGCAGTTGTTTCTCCCAGAGAAGCACCGAGAGACTGTGCTGGTTGCCTTACATGACCAGCATGGTCACCTGGGAGCTGAAAGAACCTTCCAACTTGTCAGAAGCCGGTTCTATTGGCCCTGTATGAGGGCTGAAGTGGAGGAGTATTGCCACTCGTGTGCACGATGCATCCAGAGGAAGACTCTACCCCATCAAGCTGCCCCAATGGGCCACCTACAGAGTCAAGGCCCAATGGATCTGGTATGCATTGACTTTCTCTGCCTCGAACCCGATTTGAGTGGATTGGGAAATGTTCTGGTGGTAACCGATCATTTCACCCGTTATGCACAGGCGTTCCCCACCAGAGACCAGAAGGCTTCCACTGTAGCCAAGGTGCTTGTAGAAAAATACTTCGTCCACTATGGATTACCACAGAGAATCCACTCCGACCAAGGAAGGGACTTTGAGAGTCGCCTGATCCGGAACCTACTGGACTCCCTGGGAGTGGAAAAGACCAGGACTACCCCTTATCATCCACAAGGAGATGCCCAGCCTGAGAGATTTAACCGGACTTTGCTAAACATGCTTGGGACTCTGGAGACAGAGAAGAAGCAGCATTGGAGTCAACACATATCCACTTTGGTGCATGCCTACAATTGCACCACCAGTGATGTGACGGGTTACTCTCCCTACCGCCTCATGTTTGGGAGAGAAGCAAGATTGCCAGTGGATCTGGCCTTTGGCATTTCTCTAGACTATACCTCTGCTACCTCCCACAAAGGATATGTAGACAGACTTAGGTATAATTTGAAAGCGGCCTATGAACAAGCCCAAGCGGCCTCAGACCAGAGAGGGGCCCGAAATAAAAGGAACTATGATTTGAAGGTTCGAGTGCAAGACCTGCAGCCTGGAGACCGTGTTCTGCTACGCAACCTAGGGATCCCAGGGAAGCACAAACTTGCTGATAGGTGGAGGTCTGAGCCTTACGTTATTTGTAGGAAACTCCCTGGACTACCGGTGTACAAGTTAAAGCCAGAGGGGAGAGTGGGACCCTTGAAGACCTGGCACAGAAACCACTTACTCCCGCTTAAAGAAGCAGTCAGGATACCTCCAGTGAGGAACCTACCGGAATCTGTTTCCATCTTGGATACTCCCAGACCCAACACTCGGTCTCAGACCTCTCGATCTAGAGGTGGACAGGCTTCTCAACCAAGTGAAGATGGGAGAGGAGAACTGGAGTGGCTATGGCCTTCCCCAACCCCGGAAAATCCCACCATAGACTTTCCACCCACTGAGGATATGCAGGATGGGACCCTGAACCCAGAAGCTACAGAGTTCATTCCATCCAGTGGCGTGCCTGAATGCTGGGAAGATATTCCGGGCCTGTACTCAGATGAAGAAGAGACAGAGGCCCCAGAACCAGTGACGATGTCAGAGAGTGTTCCTGAAACAGAGCCTGTGGCACCAGAGCCTGAAGTCCCAAGGGAGCAGAGAGCTCGCAGAGTCGTGAGGCCTCCCATGAAGTTAACCTACCCTCAATTGGGAAAGAGCTCAGAGGACTCTGTTACCACCGCTAGAAGAAGTACCGAGTGCTCCAATCCTTCCACTGTTCATTTGGTGGAGGGCAACCCCAGCTCACTCTCTGGCACAGTTAGACAGGTCGCCCCCACTGAAGCGACCTGTAGACAGGACAGATCCCCATCCTATGATGATTGGTGGGAGGCTCCTCTGTCAATCCTATGCAACCGCATTGAAGCTAAAATGTTTTGCAGATCTAAAAATGTTAGATGTCTTTGGGGACCAAAGAGTTCAAGTGGGGGGAGTGTGTAGCGGGGTGTTCCCCTTTAATCAGAGACAGGAAATTCCAGAGAGAGGGGAGTCGGGAGGAAGGAGGAAAGAGACGTTTTTGTTAACAGAAGCAGAGGACAGAACTACTGTTCCCAGAACCCCACTGGGTCCCAGGATGTTTTGAGTTATTCCCCAGAGACTCATGGGGGAAGGAATATAAGGAGGGGGCGAGGCCTAGCTCGCTCTCTTTGGACACGGGGAGGCAGAGAGAGATACACCTGTGCGGATCTGGGCTGTTCCAGGCCTGAAGCCTGGGGCCTGTGGAGCGAACCAAAGAGCCTTCCACCCCCTTTGCGAGCCTGGGTGGCATCCAGACTCATCTCTTCTAAAGTTATCTGGATCGGGGATCCGATCGCAGAAGCCGCTGTGGACGAGGACCGACACAGCCGGTGGAAGTTCCGGACTGAGGGAAGTGTTCCGGAGTGGTGAGCGAGCGAAAGCTCATCTTTAAACTGTTACTTTTATACTTTGTGCCTACTAGACTTCCGAGGCCTAACACCTCCGGTGAGGGAGAATTACCCCCCCCTTATTGGATTACAAATACATGGTTTTAAATACTTCAAGTGCACCACCTTTACAGATCCTGTGCCGGTGAAGATTTGTGTTTCTTCTAAGACTGAGTTTCATGGTTAGGGATCAGGCCTGATCCGTTAGATAGTTATAAGTTAGTTATCACACCACAGGGTGTTTAGGTAACGGTCGCCCCACGTGGCGTTCCGTCCCCTTTCCATTGCTGGTACACACACACACAGTATTGTGATTTATAACTGCAGGGACCTGCTTATGTGTTGTGAACCAAATGTTACATGCATGTTATCCCCTTTTATCTTACCACTAGCAGTAAAGTCAGTTATTATTTACAACATTGTCTGAGTCTGAGTTATCAATCCACACACCCACATTTAAAGCATAAGTGATTGTTTATGTGAAATTGCTGTGGGTTAACTGTGCCAGAGCGGGTAGAGCAGATTGCCGGGGGGTTGGGGAAGCTGTACTCAGGGCCCAAATCAAAACTTGCGGCTCTCTTAAGTTGAGGGTATCGCTACACAATCATAATTGAATCATTTAATCATAGGTGTATTTTAAATATTAGAGACAGAATATCAACCAAAACTCCTGAAAAAACACATGAAACAAATGTTTTACATTGAGTTGCAATTCAGTGAATATAGTAAGTATTTGATCCTCAAGCAAAACATGACTTAGTACTTGGTGGAGAAACCCTTGTTGGCAAGCACAGAGGTAAGACATTTCTTGTAGTTGGTAACCAGGTTTGCACACATCTCAGGAGGGATTTTGATCCTCTCTTATTTACAGATCTTCTCTAAATCCTTAAGGTTTCTTGGCTGTCGCTTGACAATTTGAAGTTTTATCTCTCTCCATAAAATGTTCTATAGGATTAAGGTCTGGAGACTGGCTAGGCCACTCCATGAATTTATTGTGTTCCTTCTTGAGCCACTCCTTTTTTGCCTTGGCGGTATGTTTTGGGTAATTTTCATGCTGAAAGACCCATCTTCAGTGTTCTGGCTGAGGGGGAAAGGTTCTCATCCAAGATTTTACAATACATGGCCCCGTCCATTGGCCCCTCAATGCAGCAAAGTCGGCCTGTACCTTTAGCAGAGGAACAGACCCAAAGCATAATAATGTTTCCACCTCCGTGCTTGACTGTAGGGATGGCGTTCTTAGGGTCATAGTCAAAACTTTTCTTCCTTCAAACACGGCAAGTCGAGTTAATCCCAAAGAGCTCAATTTTGGTCTCATTTGACCACAACACTTTCTTTCAATCTTTTTCTGAATCATTTAGATGCTCATTGGCAAACTGGAGATGGGCCTGTACATGTGCCTTCTTGAGAAGGGGAACCTTGCAGACTTCAATCTATGGCGGCGTATTGGGTTACCAATAGTTTGGCGAAAGCGGTCCCAACTGCCTTGAGATCATTCCCAAGCTCCTCTTGTGTAGTTCTGGGCTGATCCCTCACTTTTCTGCTATGCATACTAGCTCATTATGTTACACTTACCTCAGATCGAAGCCTCCGAAGCGCTCCTTGTTCCCCTCCGTCGCCATGTCCCCTCCGACCGTCTTCCGGGTATCGCCGCTCTGGCGCTGTGATTGGCCAGAGCGGCGATGACGTCACATGCATGCGTGCGGGGCCGGCATTCTCCCATTCAGAAAACCGGCGCGCTCAGTGCACCTGCGTCGTTGTCTACGGTGGGCATGCGCCGTAGAAATTGGTGCAGTGTTTTCTGCAAATATGTAGGTTAAGGAGATTTCTTGCACCTACAGGTAAGCCTTAATCTAGGCTTACCTGTAGGTGCAAGTTGTCACAGTGGGTTTACAACCACTTTAAAGTGGTTGTAAACCCTTTACAACCACTTTAAGCTACAGGTAAGCCTAGATTAAGGCTTACCTGTAGGTGCTTGAAATATCTCCCAGACCTGCACAGTCTAGGAGATATTTGCAAATCGCCGCACGGCGATTTCTTCTGTGCATGCGCCGGAGTTAGAAAGGGCACGCTGTGCCGTTTCTAGCTCAGGTCATGCCGTTAAAGGTGGCTCCCGCGTATGCTGGGGTCACAAAGAAGGAGTTTGCGGCCCCAGAAGGAAGAGGGGTGAACAATGGACGCTCGCTGCCAGCGAGGAAGACTGGGACATCGCGGGCTACTCCTGCAGGTAAGTGTCACATAATAGGCTACTATGCGATGCATAGTAGCCCATTATGCTTTACCTTTGCAGGGAAACAAAGAGGAAGTGACATCCATCAGGGTTTACTTTCTCTTTAAGAGCACCAGCTTAAATTGACAGGTCTAATCTGTGTACCACATGAGCACATACTGTAGCCAGAATTATTGTTGTTGGTAGGGGATCAAATACTTATTTTACTCACTGAACTGCAACTCAATTTCTAACATTTGTATCATGTGTTTTTCTGGATTTTTTGGTTGATATTCTGTCTCTATCATTTAAACTACACCTACGATAACCAATCATAGACCCTTGATTTCTTTGTAAGTGGGCAAACTTACAAAATCTGTAGGGGATCAAATAATTATTCCCCCCAATTTATCTACCTTAAAGCGGAGTTCCACCCATCGCTGCAAAAATGAAAAGCCAGCAGCTGCACACACTGCATTTTAATAATCTGACACTTGCCTGTCCTGGAGTCCAGCGATGTCAGCACCGCAGCTGATGTTTCCATCAGCTGCCGGGTGCATGCTGCCTCCATTGCGAGTAAGGGAACCTGGCAATGAAGCCTTACGGCTTCATTCCGGGAAACCTACTGCGCATGCGTGAGGCTCCGCTCCTCTCTCCTACTGGCCCGGCGGCCGGGGAAGGTGGAGGGAGCCCAGGCGGTGATGTTAATACCCACGGATGAGGCTCCCGGAAGTGGGAACAGGATACCTGTCAAAGACAGGTATCCTATCCCCCATCCCCCCCCCCCCCCGAAAGGTGCCAAATGTGGCACCGGAGGGGGAAAGGAGTACAACGAGCGCAAGTTACAATTTTTGGGTGGAGCTCCGCTTTAAATCACATCGCTAACTGCATATTGTACTTCTTTGTAGCCTAAATACTGAAATTTGCACTTAAAACTGTAATTTTTGGGGAAATGCCAGTAAGACTTGGCTGTGCCAGTAAATTTGTGGTGTTGTGTCATAAATTTCAATCAGGTAGGTTGGCAGCACTGGTCTGACTGTGTGCTGCTTCTCCTTCTTTAAGCTTGAGCTCTGCTCTACAGGGGATTGCAAATTAAGTTCTAATTCAAGTACTTGCACTGGGTGCATTAAAAAAATAAAAATAGATTAAATGATGTACTTCTGATGAATGTGGAGCCCTCCCAGTTCCAGTCACCCAATCACGTTATTTGCAAAAAAACATTATTTTCAGCGGATGCCTGATTGGTGGCTGCAGACATTGCGCCCCTTCAGCTTTTGTACAGGGGGGTTTATGTATCTGGGACAGAGCATGGTCTGGAAAACACATCAGCATTAAGTAGCAGGCAGGTTTCCCAGAGTTCTCTTAGTCCTCTCCTCCTTAATAGGCTCTCTTTATTACTCCCGGAAGACTGGATGCCTTATTGCATTTTCTTTAGGTTTTCACGGTACGACCTGGCCGGCCCTGTGCTATTATTACCAAAGGCTGGCTTAAAAAAGATGAAATAAAAAAAGTGTCATGACACTGGGCAACGTTTACACGCACGGTGTATTTTCCATGTGGCTTTCATTAGTATGAAGTTATAAAACACATGAAATTGCCCTCTAGGTCAAACAGCTAAAAACTCCCCAGGAAATTGGCTCAGACACCGATTGGCTGAGATCTGCTTGTGTCAAAGACGAGAACACAAGCTTTAATTAAAACGTTTGGAAAATTAAAAAAATAAAATAAATAAATAAATACTTTGAAGATTAAGCATTTCCAGTTTGGATTAGTTCACAATTACTCATACTGTAACAGGAACTATTTTAAGGTGTTTAGTATGGAGAGTAATTGTACCCTTCGAGCGGTTTAAGGAATACATGTAATATAATATAATATTCATTTAGCCAATACTATTTTTTTTATTTTCTACAGTTAATAGAATTTCCCACATACTATTTTTTTCTGCAAATACAATCCTTGTCAATTGGGATACTGTTTTTTTTAACCACTTGGCCTCTGGAAGATTTATGACCGGGTCATACGGCACTGCGTTACTTTAACTCACAATTGCACCGTCGTGCAACACTGTACCCAAATAAAACTTTGGTGGTTATTTACTAAAGGCAAATCCACTTTGCAGTACAAGTGCAAACTACAAGTGCAAACTACAAGTGCAAAGTGCACTTGAAATTGCACTTTGGAAGTGCAGTTGCTGTAGATCTGAGGGGGACATGCAAGGAAAATAAACAGCATTTTAGCTTGCACATGATTGGATAATAAAATCAGCAGAGCTTCCTCTCATTTCAGATTTACCCCTCAGATTTACAGTGACTGCACTTCCAAGTGCAAAGTGGATTTGCCTTTCGTAAGTAACCCCCACAATGTCCTTTTTTCCCCACAAATAGAGCTTTCTTTTGGTGGTATTTGATCAAATTTTTTCTTTTCCGCGCTATAATGGGCCCAAAGTGTCAATATTTTGTGTGGCCACCATTATTTTCCAGCACTGCCTTAACCTTCTTGGGCATGGAGGTCACCAGAGCTTCACAGGTTGCCCCTGGAGTTCTCTTCCACTCCTCCATGACGACATCACGGAGCTGGTGGATGTTAGAGACCTTGCGCTCCTCCACCTTCCATTTGAGGATTCCCCACAGAGGCTCAATAGGGTTTAGGTCTGGAGATATGCTTGGCCAGTCCATCACCTTTACCCTCAGCTTCTTTAGTAAGGCAGTGGTCATCTTGGAGGTTTGTTTGGGGTCGTTATGCTGGAATACTGCCCTGCGGCCCAGTCTCCGAAGGGGGGGGGGATCATGCTCTGCTTCAGTATGTCACAGTACATGTTGGCATTCATGGTTCCCTCAATGAACTGTAGCTCCCCAGTGCCGGCAGCACTCATGCAGCCCCAGACCATGGCACTCCCACCACCATGCTTGACTGTAGGCAAGACACACTTGTCTTTGTACTCCTCACCTGGTTGCCGCCACACACGCTTGACACCATCTGAACCAAATAAGTTTATCTTGGTCTCATCAGACCACAGGATATGGTTCCAGTAATCCATGTCCTTAGTGTGCTTGTCTTCAGCAAACTGTTTGTCTGTTTTATTGTGCATCATCTTTAGAAGAGGCTTCCTTCTGTGACGACAGCGATGCAGACCAATTTGATGCAGTGTGCAGCGTATGGTCTGAGTACTGACAGGCTGACCCCCCACCCCTTCAACCTCTTCAGCAATGCTGGCAGCACTCATACGTCTATTTCCCAAAGACAACCTCTGTATATGAAGCTGAGCATGTGCACTCAACTTCTTTGGTTGACCATGGCAAGGTCTGTTCGGAGTGGAACCTGTCCTGTTAAACCGATGTATGGTCTTGGTCACTGTGCTGCAGCTCAGTTTCAGGATCTTGGCAATCTTCTTATAGCCTAGGCCATCTTTATGTAGAGCAACAATTCTTTTTTTCAGATCATCAGGGAGTTCTTGACCATGAGGTGCCATGTTGAACTTCCAGTGAATTTAACACACCTGCTCCCCATTCACACCTGAGACCTTGTAACACTAACAAGTCACATGACACCGGGGAGGGAAAATGGCTAATTGGGCCTAATTTGGACATTTTCACTTAGGGGTGTACTCACTTTTGTTGCCAGCGGTTTAGACATTAATGGCTGTGTGTTGTTATTTTGAGGGGACACCAAATTTACACTGTTATACAAGCTGTACACACTACTTTACATTGTAGAAAAATGTAATTTCTTCAGTGTTGTCACATAAAAAGATATAATAAAACATTTACAAAAATATGAGGGGTGTACTCACTTTTGTGAGATACTGTATGTATTGAAATATTGCAGATTTTGCAATTTTATATTACTGTATATTTACAGACTGATTGCACTGCACTGGGATTCCGTATTTGTTTCATTTTTATCATTTTTTGTGATTTCTGTTTGCATACAGTGCTTTTTGGTACACTATTGAATAGGAATGACTTATTTAGGGCTAGCGCTTTGCTGTTCCCTATTTACTTATTTCTATGGTTAGGTACATAGTTGCACAGCCTATACATGCTGATGCTTTGTGGATTAGCATGGAGCTGCCCTCCAAATAACACACATGCTGCACAATTCCATTTATTTATTTTTTATATTTTTGTTACTAGAAGGACAGTGGAAAAATAGGATTTTTATAACAGCTTACCTGTAAAATCCTTTTCTTGGAGTACATCACGGGACACAGAGCGACATAGTCATTACTAATGGGTTATATAGTTACCGTCAGGTGCTGGCACTGGCAACTTCCAAAACCGGAAGTACCCTCCCCTATATAAGCCCCTCCCATCCGGGAGCACCTCAGTTTTGTAGCAAAGCAATAAGTGTCCCCAAAGAGGGGCGGGAGCTCTGTGTCCCGTGATGTACTCCAAGAAAAGGATTTTACAGGTAAGCTGTTATAAAAATCCTATTTTCTTTCTCGTACATCACGGGACACAGAGCGACATAGTCATTACTAATGGGATGTCCTAAAGCAATGCCAAATGAGGGGGGGGATACACCATATATAAGCTGAGCGCTATCAGACATGAGGATCTTTTGCGGCCTGCAACACACTGCGCCCAAAGGCGACATCCTCCTGACTTCTAACGTCCACCTGGTAGAACCTAGTAAACGTGTGTACTGAAGACCATGTTGCGGCCTTACAGACTTGAGCCAGGGAGGCCTGGTGATGCACTGCCCATGAAGTTCCAACTGCTCTCGTGGAGTGCGCCCTAACTTTGAACGGAGGCGGTCTACTTCTCAAGCTATAGGCTTGTATTATGACCTGTCGAATCCACTTGGCTAAAGTAGATTTTGACGCTGCCTGACCCTTTCTGGGGCCTTCCGGCAGAATAAACAAAGTATCCGTTCTGCGAATCTGAGCAGTGGCTTTTAGATAAGCTTTAACTGCTCTTACTACATCCAAAGAATGCAATAACTTTTCCTCTACCGAAGTAGGCTTGGGGAAAAAAGAAGGAAGAACCACATCTTGGTTCAAATGAAAACTCGATACCACCTTAGGAAGAAAGGCTGGATGAGGACGTAACACTACTCTGTCCTTATGGATAACCAGATATGGCTCCTTACAGGACATAGCTGCTAATTCCGATACTCTTTTAGCCGAACAAATGGCTACTAGAAAAATCAATTTCCTGGTGAGAAGCACCAAGGAAATATGCTGTAATGGTTCAAATGGTTGTTTCTGTAGAACCGACAGAACCAAGTTTAGATCCCATGGACATATGGGAATATTAACCGGAGGACTAATACACATCACTCCTTGTATAAAGGCTTTGACTAGTGAATGCGAAGCCAAGGGCCTTTGAAAAAATATTGACAAGGCCGAAATCTGACCCTTGATAGTACTCAAGGCAAGCTTCCTATCTACAGCCCACTGTAGGAAGTCCAGAATCCTACCTATTACGTACTTATGTGGATGCCATTTCTTGGCCTCACACCACGCGATGTACGCCTTCCAGATTCTATAGTAGATCTGCCTGGATACCGGCTTCCTGGCATTGATCATGGTAGATACCACAGCATTAGAGAGCCCTCTCTTTTTTAGAATGTGGGCTTCAATAGCCAGGCCGTCAAACCTAGGGCTGGTAAGGAAGGGTGGTATATCGGTCCTTGCGAAAGCCGGACGACGTGGGAGAGTCCAAGGACTCCCCACTGAAATTTTACAATCTCCGCGTACCACGCTCTTCGGGGCCACGCTGGAGCCACCGGAATCACCGGTTTCTTTTCTACCCTGATTCTGCGGAGTAATCGAGGTAACCATTGTGGCGGTGTGAATGCATATATCAGCTTGAACTGATCCCAAGGGAACACTAGGGCATCCGAGCTGCAAGCTAGGGGATCCCTTGTCCGAGAGACAAACCTGTCCCCCTTTGTGTTGAATCTGGATGCTAGAAGATCTACATCCGATGTTCCCCACCGCTGACATATTGTCCAGAAAACCTCGGGGTGAAGGGACCCTTCCTCTGGGCCTAATTGCTGGCGACTTAGAAAGTCCGCCTTCCAATTCTCCACTCCTGGAATGAATACCGAAGATATGGCTGGGACATATTTTTCTGCCCATTTCAGGATGTAATTTACTTCCCTCTGGGCTGCACGACTCCTGGTGCCCCCCTGATGATTGATATATGCCACTGCTGTGGCATTGTCTGATTGCATTCTGACAGGGGACCCTTGGAGTTTGGATGTCCATGCTACTAGGGCATACCGGGCTGCTCGTATCTCTAAGAGATTGATGGGCAGGGCCTTTTCTGCATCCGACCATCTGCCCTGTAGAGACTATTGCTCCAGTACTGCTCCCCAGCCTATAAGGCTGGCATCTGTAGTGACCACCTTCCAAGAAATCGGACTGAAGGATTTCCTTTTTTCCAGATTCTGGGGAACCAACCACCAACGGAGGCTCTTGCGAACGGAAGGGGACAAGGACATTGTAAGTCTAGGGCCTGAACTTTTTTGTTCCAGGCTGACAGTATGGCCCCTTGCAAATTCCTTGAATGGAATTGACCGTAGGGTACTGCTTCGAATGATGCCACCATTTTTCCCAGCAGCCTCATATACAGGCGTATGGACGGCTGTCTTTTTTGTACCCACTAAGTGGATCAAATCTTTCAAAGACAACACCTTTCCTCGAGGCAAGAATATTTTTCTCTGGCCTGAATCCAACCTTAGCCCCAAGTATTCCAGACTTTTGACTGGTTTTTAGGGCTGACTTGTCTCGGTTGCTAATCCAACCGTGAGATTCCAGATACTTGATCGTCTTGTGAACGACCACGTCTAGTTTTTTCACTGAGTGGTCTATCAGCAACAAGTCATCCAGATATGCCATTATCATTACACCTTGTGTTCTTAGATTGGCCAATAAAGGGCCAGAATTTTTGTAAACACTCGTGGTGCTGTGGCCAAACCGAAGGGTAAGGCTCTGAACTGAAAATGGCGCCCTTCTACTGCAAAGCGTAGAAATTTTTGGTGGACTGGAAAGATGGGAATGTGCAAATAAGCATCTTTGATGTCGATCGTGGCTAACCAATCCTCCCCTTGTAGGGCAGTGGCCACCGATCGGATCGACTCCATCGGAAAGTCCTGATATACAGGAATTTGTATAGCCCTTTTAGAATTAATATGGGCCTCCCGTCCGCGTTTGCTTCGGGACTGTAAAGAGGTTTGAGTAAAACCCGAACCCTCATTCTTCCAGGGGAACCTCCATAATTACTCCTTGGAGCAATAGTTGTTCTAGTGCCAACAGGAGGGACTCTCTCTTCCGGGGATCCCTTGGCACGTTTGACCTCAAAAATGGGAAGGAGGAGAGTCTTTTAACTCCAAACTGTATCCCAAACCTACTGCGGAGAGCACCTATCTGTCTTGATCGTGTCCCGCCAGGTCTCTTGCGAACAACTGGAGTCCTCCCCCCACCCGACTGAGTGGGGGCTTCATGAATTTAACTTTGGGGGAGGTTTTGTACCTCCCCTGACCCAGGGTTTCTCATTACCCTGCTACTGTCCCTGTTTTTTACCCCTGGGATTTGACCGAGGAGGCCGTCGGAACTGTTACACAGCCGATGCCCCAGGGACTGGAGAAGCAGGCCTCTTAAAGAGGGACCTCTAACTCTGCTTTTAACCGGCAAGAGCGTATTTTTACCGCTGGAAATTTTCTGGATATTTGTCCAGGTTTTCCCTGAATAAGCGTTCACCATGAAATGGGACGCTAACCAGCCATTCTTTACAGGGAGCTTCAGCAGACCAGTTTTTGAGCCATAGGAGCCTACGCATATGTACTATAGACAGCGTAAGGCGGGAGGCCTGATGGACTGAATCCTCTATGGCGTCAACCGCAAAGCCTAAGGCTCTAGGTAGATCAGCTAGGGCAAAGCCTGCTGATCTGTCAAGTCCCTCAAGACCTGTTTCAACTGATCCTTCACTGCTTAGCAGACCCCAATAGCTGCTACTGCTGGTTGTATCACCAAGCAGATTTTCATAAGGACTCCAATCTTTTATCTATTGGGTTCTTGAACATTTGGACATTATCCACTGGACATGTCAGTGATTTATACATACAAGAGATGGCTGCGTCCACTGTAGGGACCTTCCATTTTTTTTTTTTGATGAACTTATCCTCCATGGGATAGACCACCGGAAATCTCTTGGGGGAATAAATATTTTCTCAGGACGTTCCCAATCCTGGTAAATGAGCCCTTTCAGTAAAGGGTGAAGTGGAAAAGAACAAACAGTCTGGGGGCTTCTAGCGACCCCAACGAGGATACAGTAGTGGTTGATGGTTCCGCAAGGTGCATTTTTAAATGCTGATCGGACCATGTTAGTCAGAGACTGAACCCATAATCTTTCAGCTTGAGATGCTGAGAAAGGGTTCCCCCACTGTTGATTCCTCTATAACAGAATCAACCTTATCCTGATCCCTTTCAGGCAGGTCGATCCCTGTATGGGACTGTTGCTCTGCTAACAGGCACTCTGAAGGAGGAGACGGAGATCGGGCGTGCTTTCCCTGACAGGGAGGCAGCGATAAATTTTGACAATCTCTCTCTAATCCTCCCAGAGCTGAGGAAAAAACCTCCTCTGTTACATACACAGGAGCAGGTGACTGAGGACAGCCACAGTACCAAGTACCCCTGCGGGGTCTCTACGGTCACTTACCTCTGAACTTCAGGGGAGACTGGTGCAGCAGGAGTATGCCCAAGATCCTCAGAGCCCGATGAGACCCCCTTCGCTTCCTGGAAGATTCAGTTCCGGAGCTACTGGACGGCATATTCCTAAGCCTAAAGCTGAGGTATTCCAGCCGTAATACACCTCTTTTACTGAGAATAGTCTAGCACAATTGCTGCTATATCACAGTTGGTGTCTACTAATGTGCCTTTCTAGGGGATGCCTGTATCAACCGCTTGCTGTATGCCTTTAAATGTTGCCAGCTCTGTCTCTGTACTTCATAGCCAGCTTACTGCAATAATGTGGCTTTTTAAAAACCTGCTGGGACGCCCGTACATGCGCAGAAGCGCTGCGGCGCGCACAGAGCGTCATCCCCCAGGCCCCGCCCCTTTTTCCTGCCACCTCTATATATAGAGGCGCGTGCACGCGCACGCGCGCGGCCACGTGCGCCTCGGCGCTAATTTTCAAACATGGAAACCAGGGACAGGAGCCAGGGCCCCCTTTGCCGCAGGCCGGGGGATAGACGAACACTGCAACATGGCAGAGGAAACAGTTTCCTGTAGGAGAACTCACCAGCTGCCTGGACTTTGCTCTCTGAGAAGAAACTAGTCCATATGACAAGAAAAACATTCCACAGCGGCCTCTAGTGGACAAACACAGGTACCGCAGTTTAATATACTAAACATATATAAAAAAAACATTCTTTTTTTTTTTTTTTTTCTTGACCACCATTAAAAATTATTACATTTTTTTAGTAGTTACAGGCATGCACAGATATTAGCGGGAATACCGTTAGGTAACAGACAGAAAGACAAATTAGGCTTGGGGGTCCCCCAATAGAACCAAGTTCCTGGGGGCCCCCACTTACCTGTTCCCCGCCGCAGGACTTTGTTTGGTCCACAAAAGCCCAAACTTCACCTATCACGGCAGGCATTGTAATCAAACCTTCAGGGACCGGGTTCCCAAGGATTCCACTCCCCTGGACCTGTATAGCACCCTGCACAGAAAACATCTTGGTCGTGGGTATGACCAGAGCTCTGGATCCCAGGGTCCAGCTCTCCTAAGAGAAGCATTACAGGCAGAACCTTGCTCTTCTCTGCAAGGCCCGGGTACCGACCGTTTAGCTATGAAGCTTTTTTGGTCGGATCCGGAATAGCTTACTGAGGCCCAAAAGAACCTGTACGCAAGCTCAGTGAAAAACACATGTTTCTTCTTGGCCAACACCTTAGACACTGGCAAAAAACTGAGGTGCTCCCGGATGGGAGGGGCTTATATAGGGGAGGGTACTTCCGGTTTTGGAAGTTGCCAGTGCCAGCACCTGACGGTAACTATATAACCCATTAGTAATGACTATGTCGCTCTGTGTCCCGTGATGTACGAGAAAGAAATTCTGGGGAGTGAAGAGCAGATTTTTATTTTTGCACTGACCTCAAAATAACTTTTCTGGGAACGGATTCCAGATGTACGTCAGCCAAAAGGCTTACAGACAGCTAAGCAAAAGTTCTGAGAGGCTTAATAAATTGACATATGGTGACTCTATCACTACAAATGGGCTACTTCCAGGCATTTTGCTCTCGTCACACAATCGTAAAAGTAAGGAAAATTAGGCGGGCGATTACCTTTTAACGGGAAACTGGAATGGTTTTGATCAATTTGATCAGTTTATAAACAGATGTTTTATGTCATTTTTGTGCACCGAATGCAAAATTTTTATTTTAAGGTCTCAAAATAATAAATAGTATATTACTCTCCAAAATATCTGCAATGACCTATGGAACCATGTCACTACTGGCTCAGGGAAGGGTAATATCTGCCCAGGTGTGTAGGGGACCCCCATGGGCGAGCAACCACCAAATCTTACCTTATACCCCCAACGCCGCTCCCATCCTCCCTCGCACCCTCATCCTACCCTTTGAAATATATTACTTCTTTGCAGGACAAACAACTCTATCCAAGGTACTCTTTGGTACATTGACAAAACTGGGCTATTAGAAGACCCGTTTGTCCCTAGCCCCAGTGTTGCTGCTATGCCTACTAAATCTTTTAGGGCCCTGGATAAGCGCTTTCCTACTTTCTAATAAATGACGCTGAGGAGTCCAAATTATTTTGCAGCCCTGGCAGTCAAACCATAGCCCATTGCTCTATCCTTACAGCGAATAAAGACAATTAATTAAGTTTGGGTCGGAGGATACAAAGGACGATCATTGATCGCCCTTTGTTGTGGACGGCGGACACCCAGGATCTCTCTTGACTTAGCCAACAACCAGGTATGTACCTCCCAATCAACATGATTGTACCCCTTCTCATGCTGCCATGCTCCCAGACTGCTGTAGATGCGTGCCCCCCCCCCCCTGTACCTTTGGGATGTGCGGCTCACTGCGCACTGGGACAGCATTTGGATACTACTTTATTAATGGCTGTTGCATTTGTATTCTAGATACACTGGGTTGCAGCCCATATACCTCTTCCCAGTGTGCTGGGGCTTGTTTAATTGACCCAATGAGCGTTGAGCTAGTGGACATTCTCGGCTATCACCCAGCTCTGTGATCCCGGTGTCATTTTATTTCATAGACAACAGTAGAGGGTGGGTAATCCCAATCTTACACTTGTCTATGCTGTTTTTCTTCTTGTTTTTTTTTTTTAGATGTCCTCACATTCCCTTTTATTATTAGCACAACCTTGGTGGTCCTGGTTTTCCACTCCTTTTCCCTAGTTTGTCCCTTCCTTTCCTGGTGTGGTTCCCTCTCTTCCCTGTTTCCCTTCTTTCCCTCATCCTTTTCCTTCTTTTCCTTCCCCTCTCCTCTTTCCCCTTCCCCTCTTTTTCTACCTCTCCCACCCCCTTGTGTCCCTTCCTTTCCCCTCTATCCTCTTTTTCTTCCCCCTTTTTTCCCCCCCTTCCTTTTCTATTTCCATCCTCTTACCTCTTTCTTTCCCCCTCCCCCCCTTTTCTCCCCCCCCCACTTTTTGCCCCCATCCTTTACCCTCTCCCCTCCCCTTCTTCCCAATTTGTCCCTTCCTTTTCCACCCTGCTCTCTCCCCTTTTTTCTTTCCTTGTTTCTCCATACCCATACATTTATTAACTGCGGCTTACCCTATGCCATATATATATTTTTTAGTACCGTCCAACGTCCTCCAGTGTCTGCCCCCGGGGGGAACACCCTGCTGGGTGTCTCACAATTGCCGCATATTGCCCAATGGGCCAACCTTGGTAAGTTATGTTTGTGTCATTTTTACCATACTTCTCAACACCTACAGTCCCTGACAAAAGTCTTGTCGCTTCTCTATTTTGTAGAAACTCTTGCTATTAACCTGACTTTTAATTAATCAATTGGTGTTAGAAATAGCTCCTATGAAAAGCTAAAGCCCTCCCAAATGATGTTTAATGCACTGAAATAAATTTGTTTCACTGAAAAAAGATTTATCATTTAATCAAGACGGACAGGTCAAATTTTGGCAAGACAAAAGTTTTGTCGCCTATACAGAAATTGAACAACTTTACTGAAAATCCAAAAATATGTCAGCAAATTAAGTAGTGGTGCTGTGAGATCCAAATCGAATATCTTGTATGACTTCCATGAGCTTGAAGGACAGCATCCATGTGGTTTGGCAAGGATTCATACAATTTATTGATGAAGTCATCAGGAATAGCAAAGAAAACAGTCTTGCATGCCTCCCAGAGTTCATCAATATTCTTTGGTTTCGTCTTCCATGCTTCATCTTTCATCCTACACCACATATGCTCAATGATGTTCATGTCTGGTGACTGGGCTGGCCAATCCTGGAGCATCTTGATCTTCTTTGCCTTAAGGAACTTTGATGTGGAGATGGAAGTATGCGATGGAGCACCATCCTGCTGCAAAATTTGGCCTTTTTTATGGTTGGGAATATAAGAGGTAGCTAAGATTTCTTGGTATTTTAGACTATTGATGTTGCCTTCCACCCTGCAGATCCCTCGCACACCCCCATACTGGATGTAACCCCAGACCATGATTTTGCCTCCACCAAACTTCACTGTTTTCTGGGTAAATCTCGGCTCCATGCGGGTTCCAGTTGGTCTCCTGCAATATTTGCGGCGACTGTGGTGTAATTCAACAGAAGATTCATCTGAAGAATCCACCATCTGCCACTTTTCCAGAGTCCATCCTTTTAGCAGGCTGCGGCCCTTGGCAAATGCCACACGGTTTTTCAATTGTCTTTTGTTTAGTGCTGGCTTATGGGCACTGATTCGACCATGGAGGCCATTTCGAGACAGAATCCGACAAACTGTTCTGGTTGACACAGGGACTTCAGGTGACCAGGTCTCGTGGAGCTCTGCTGCAGTGGAAAATGGGCTGGCCTTGGATTTTTGAGCCAACAAATGGTCCTCTCGAGCAGTTGTCTTGCGGGGTCGGCCTGACCTGGCCTTGTCCAAAACGTCTCCAGGCTCTTCAAATTTTTTTATTATCCTCTGAACTTGACGCTGAGACACATTGAAGGTGTCTGCCACATCAGCAGTGGATCTGGTCTTCAGCCTCTTGATAAACAACACTTTAGTCTCCGGGTGAATCTTAGGCATGTTTGCAGAGGTCTAGTTGCAGTTGAGAAGGTCTAGTGTACTGGTGTTCTTTTTATACACACCTGAGACCTAATTGATCCATTATTAGTCACAGGTGAAGCTCATATTACAAGGCGACAACACTTATGTCTTTATAAAAATTGACTCAATGGGCTTTACCAAGCTGTGAATATTAGAATACTTTTTGTCAGTTTCGTTTTGCACTGAAACATTATTACAAAAGCTGTTGGGATTAAAATGACCCATTTCTTGTAACAAAATCTTGATTAGAAATATATTTTAGCAGCACTTCAGGTCAATTTGTACACAAGCGACAAGACTTTTGTCAGGGACTGTACATCATCAGTAGCTTTGCTACAATGGAGTAAACTTTGACAGTATAACTATGAGACTATATATCTTTCCAGATGTCATAGCTAGACGCCTCCTGAAGAAGTGACAGTGGTCATGAAACATGTTGAGGAATATGTCACTATTCACATCAATATTTGCCTCTACCTACCTGTGGAGTTTGTAAATGATTTTAATCTCTCGTGTCAAGTCACTATTGTGACCGTTATTTTTGTGTCTGTGTAATTCTCTTTTTGTTAAACTTTTGTAATAAAATGTTAATTTTTATAAACTAAGCGTTTCTTGTCTGGGTACCGAGATAGTCCTACCACCAATGGCGATCAGGGTTCCACTTTGGAGTAGCCCTTGATTTATCTCCTCCCCCCTTCTTCCAATTATATATTTAGGATGATGGTACCCACCCATTCTCTTCAAACCAATGAGGCAATCCATTTCAAATGAATTAAACTCATGAGAAGCAGCTATTGATGTTATGTGGTGGTGCCTGATCTCGTTCATGCATAAAAAAAAAATAATAATTTTATATATATACACACACACACACACACACACACACACACACACACATATATATATATATATATATATATATATATATATATACACACACACATACACACACACATACATATATATACACACACACACACCGTATATACTCGAGTATAAGCTGAGTTTTTCAGCACATTTTTTTGTGCTGAAAATGCCCCCCTCGGCTTATACTCGAGTCTTTGTCCATCTTCAACTTTGTGTGCCTGATCCCAGCAAGCCATAGGTCCCCTGAACCCCAAACTTGGCGCACATGTATCCCCACTCTTCCTCTACAAGTGTGCAAAGTTTGTTGTCCAGAGGACCTACGGCCGGGGAGCACGGATTTTTCAAAGCTGGGCACCCCTTCCATAGACTCCCATGTTAAACGTCAGTCTAGTCACACAGCGCTGGAGATCAAATAGGGAGATTGGGCACAGTGAGGCATGGGCCCAGTGACAGTGAGGCATGCACATGGGCACAGTGAGGCATGCACATGGACACAGTGAGGCATGCAGATACTCGAGTCAATACGTATTCCCAGTTTTTTTGTGGTAAAATTAGGTGCCTCGGGTCGGCTTATACGTGAGTATATACGGTATATATATACACACACACACACACATCTATATATACACACACACTAATTAATATATATTTTTTAATTGCACGCATGCGCACACAATAAAAAAAAGAAATAAAATAAAAAAATAATAAAAAAAAAATATATACACACACACACACATATATATATATATATATATATATATATATATATATATATATTTATTTATTTAGTTTTTTTATAAAGAATAAATAAATTAAAGGTTACAGAAAAAATTCTAATAAAACTAAAAATGTGCAAAAACCCTCCACGTTCCTTTGAAAGGATAATACCACTGCGATTGTGCTTCCATTTTTTCCCTCTGTTAACTGCTCTCTTTACTAATCTACCAAAATCCTAACGAGATCATAGAGCTAAAATGGTTTAACATGCAACTAGAAAACAGAGCAGTCTCAAAAGTATAGAAGGTTGGGCATCCTTCCAGTTTTCCAGAGCAGCAGCATACAAAATGACAGGTAAAACCTGCAATTTCCATAGGAAAGAGTTCAAAGAAAAATCCACCATCATTAAAAAATGTATATATTGTGCTATTAAAAATTAACTTTGCATTTCAGTATACAGCTGCTAAAACCTTTCAGGAAATACACTATATGGACAAAGGTATGTAGCAACTGCCACATGTGGTTACCTACCTTCTAGCATGGCTGGGCCCCAATGCACAAAGCCAGCTCCACAAAAGTCAAGGTTTG
Organism: Rana muscosa; assembly: GCA_029206835.1. NCBI lineage: Eukaryota > Metazoa > Chordata > Amphibia > Anura > Ranidae > Rana > Rana muscosa. The sequence continues at coordinate 271,015,530 of CM055122.1, forward strand.
ATTAGTTTGGTGTGGAGGACTCAAATGGCCTGCACAGAGCCCTGACCTCAACCCTACTGATCACCTTGAGGATAAATTGGAAGCCAAGTCTTCTTAGCCAACATCAGTAACTAACTGACCTCACAAATGCACTTTTGGAAGAATGGGCACAAATTCCCACAGGCACACTCCAAAATATTGCAGAAATCCATCCCAGAAAAGTGTAGGTCTTTAGGTCTGTAAAAACGGAAGGGAAGGGAGAGGTCCATATTGATCTCCATTGTTTTGGAATAGGTCTCCAACAAGTTCTTCTAGGTGTCATGGTCATGCATCATATACACTATATTACCAAAAGTATTGGAACGCCTGCCTTTACACGCACATGAACTTTAATAGCTTTCTAGTCTTAGTCCGTAGGGTTCAATATTGAGTTGGCCCACCCTTCACAGCTATAACAGCTTCAACTCTTCTGGGAAGGCTGTCCACAAGGTTTAGGAGTGTGTCTATGGGAATGTTTGACCATTCTTCCAAAAGCGCATTTGTGTGGTCAGACACTGCAGTCTCCCCTCTAAATCATCCCAAAGGTGTTCTATCAGGTTGAGGTCAAGATTCTCTGCAGTCCAGTCAAGTTCCTCCACCCCAAACTCGCTCATCTATGTCTTTATGGACCTTACTTTGTGCACTGGTGGGCAGTCACGTTGGAACAGGAACGGCCATCGTCAAACTGGTCCCACAAAGTTGGGAGCATGAAATTGTCTTGGTATGCTGAAGCCTTAAGAGTTCCCTTCACTGAAACCAAGGGGCCAAGCCCAACCCCTGAAAAACAACCATAATCCCCCTCCACCAAATGATTTGGACCAGTGCACAAAGCAAGGTCCATAAAAGACATGGATGAGCGAGTTTTGGGTTGGAGGAACTTGACTGGCCCGCACAGAGTCCTGACCTCAACCTGAGAGAACATAATCGAAAAAGGTATACCGATTGGCTCCCGGTCAGCGAGGGGCTGTCCCCCCGTCAGAACACAACAGCGCAGCAGGGGAGACCGCTGTACTAACATCGGATTGTTATTACAGCGGCTCCTCCTGAGCAGTGTGTACTAGGCTGAAGCCACTGCGCTGCCCAATTATAATATCACATTATAATTCCTATTACAGAAGCAAAAACTATTTTTGGTTGCTAATGGAGGGGGGGGGGGGTGCTTAGTTATTTACAGCCCTCTATTCATTACCGTCCACAAGAAAAATAAAATCTGTGATTCCTATAGGAGAGGATTCCATAGGCAGGAAACAGAAGTAGTAGTAGGAGTTAGAGCTGCACGATTAATCGTCAAGAATCGTTATCGATTTTTTCCCTGTTACGATCTTGACAAAGTATTTACCGATCTTTCTATGCAGAGAATTCTCTCTGCTCTGCTGAAGCCACAGCGTCAAAAGAAAGGAAGAAAAAATCTGGGCAGTCTGCCAAGTATCACAACATTCTTTAGCAGTGGAACATTAAGTCTAAACATTGTAACAGTTTGTCCTTTACATCAAAGGAATAGACTTCGGTGTGTAAGGCCCCTTTCACACTGGGGCGGGAGGTGCGGTGGCGGTAAAGCGCCGCTATTTTTAGCAGCACTTTACCGTCGGATTTGCAGCGGTATTTGGCCCCTAGCGGTGTGGTTTTATCCCCCCGCTAGCGGCCGAAAAAGGGTCAATACCGCCGGCAATGCGCCTCTGCAGAGGCGCATTGCCGGCAGTATAGCCGCGGTGTCCCATTGCTTTCAATGAGCAGGAGTGGTGGAGGAGCGGTAAACACACCGCTCCTTCACCGCTCTAAAGATGCAGCTAGCAGGATGTTTTTTTACCGTCCTGCTAGCGGGGGCTTTCACACGAGAAAAAGCAGCCGCTGTTTCAGGTCGGTTTTCAGACGCTATTTTTAGCGCAATAGCGCCTGCAAGCCGCCCCAGTGTGAAAGGGGTCTAAATGAGGAAAGTTTAACCACTTAAACACTAATGTTTTTTCTGACATTTGTTGGTTTCAAGTTAAAATCATTTTTTGTTGCTAGAAAATTACTTACAACCCCCAAACATTATATATATATATATATATATATATTTTAGTAGAGACCTTAGAGAATAAAATGGTGGTTGTTGTAATATTTTATGTTTTTTGGGGAAAAAATTACTTTATTGAATAAAAAATAAAATAAAAAAACTAACCAGTAAAGTTAGCCCAAATTTTTTTGTATTATGTGAAAGATTTTATGCCGCGAGAATCGTGATCTTTATTCTAAGCAAAAAAATTGTGATTCTCATTTTGGCCAGAATCGTAAAGCTCTAGTATGAATATAACAATAACATATGAATCACCTACTTTGTCAGCTTCAGGTCGGTTGAATTTAAAACTAGGACTCAGACAGACATATGCAGCCCTTAGTTACACGGTGAGGAACAGCGCCTCTCTAAAGAGTTTATGAAACTTTGTTGTACATATTGGCCATTAGAGAACTCATTGACAGTGAAAATTTTCTTACCTTGATATCCTGAGACTATCTGTACAACATCATCGTACACCATTAATGTGGCCGAGCGCTCAGGCAGCAATTCGAGGCTTAGAAAGGAGAACACTGCAAGAGAAAAATCACAGCTAAGGACCCACATTCAGTATTCAAAACATGACCTTTATAGTGCATCTAAAGCAATTAAAAAAAAATAAAAAATATTAGACAGAGTGGTAAGGAACTAGAATTCCCAACTGTATCCCCTTTAAAACTATCCATCTTATTTGCCTGGAAGACCAACGTCTCGTCAATGAAGAAAAACACAGAAATGGTGTCTCCAGAACAGCAATAGAAGGGAAATCTATTATTGAGAACATTTGTGTTGACAACGGCCTGCACTTCCCTCACTTAGGAGAGTTTTCTTTTCACTTCCTGTTGGTTCTACAGGACAGGATACGAAAGGAGGAGATCTTATCATTAAAAGCAATTGTAAAGGAATTTTTTTAAAACAAACATCGCTATACTTACCTGCTCTGTGCAATGGAATTTCACAGATCACCCCCAAAAGTTTTTTCTTTAATGCATAGAACGCTTTATGGTAAAAAAAAAAACCTTGAGACTTTAGAACCACTTTAATGCAGAACTCTAGCCTAAGGCCATCTATGGGCATGCTGGTTCTACTGAGGTCGGTCCATCAATCGACTTCAGTACAACCAGCCTGTAGGGCTTTTTTGTGTGATCACTGCTGGTGGCTATAGCTGCCAACAGTGATCATTGTATTAGGATGACAGAGAAACTTCCCACTGTCAGAATATAATAGAGCTACGGGAGGGATTCCTCCATCAACACTGATTGTGTTCATGGGGGAACCAATCAAATTTATTTTCTTTAACCTGTGGTTGAGGGAAAGAAAACAATATCATGTAAGGCCTGCTTAAACCCAACTAGTGCTAGAAATGTCCCCTCCCAACACCTATGCTGACTAACCTGTGTAAACATGGATACCTTTTTTTGGCCTTTCATTTGGTGGTAAATTCTAATAAATATATCCTGACTTTTTTTATTATTAACCACTTAAGGACCAAGCCTCGGTGTTTACATGTTAAAAACACGTTTTTTGCTAGAAAATTACTTGGAACCCCCAAACATTATATATTTTTTTCTAACACCCTAGAGAATAAAATGGCGGTCATTGCAATACTTTTTGTCACACCGTATTTGCGCAGCAGTCTTACAAGCGCACTTTTTGTGGAAAAAATACACTTTTTTAAATTAAATAATAAGACAACAGTAAATTTAGCCCAATTTTGTTTTTTATATTGTGAAAGATAATGTTATGCCGAGTAAATTGATACCCAATATGTCATGCTTCAAAAATTGTGCCCGCTCGTGGAATGGCATCAAACCTTTACCCTTAAAAATCTCCATAGGCGACGTTTAAAAAATTCTACAAGTTGCACGTTTTGAGTTACAGAGGAGGTCTAGGGCTAGAATTATTGCTCTCACTCTATCGCGGCGATACCTCACATGTGTGGTTTGAACACAGTTTTCATAAGCGGGCGCTGCTCACGTATGCGTTCGCTTCTGCGCGCGAGCTCGTCGGGACGGGGCGCTTTAAAAAAAGTTTTATTTCATTTTTCTTATTTATTTTCATACTGTTTTTTTTTTTCAAAAAAAAAGCATGACAGGTCCTCTGGGATCAAAAATACATCAGATCTGATATTTAGACTAAAATGCAATAATAATAAAAAAAAAAAAAAAAAAAAAAAAAAAAAAGTTGTCATTTGAAAAAAATTAAAAAAAAGAAAAAAAAAAAAAATGTCCTTTTAAGAGCTATGGGCGGAAGTGACGTTTTGACGTCGCTTCCGCCCTGCTAGGGTATGGAGACGGGTGGGGGCCATCTTCCTCTCACTTGTAGCCATACCCAGCAGGAGAGAGGACCCGATCGTCTCCGCCGCTACCGACAGCTCCGGTAAGCAGCGGAGGGCGCGGGAGGAGGGAGGACCCCCTCTCTGGCCACTGATAACTGTGATTTCGCTGCAAATCTGCTGCAGAGACCACCATTATCGTAAACCGGACCGCCGCCTAAAGAGATGCCATAACCGAGATATCCCTCTTCAAAGAAAGGACGTATATAGTCGTGCGGCGGTCCAGAGGTGGTTAAAGGCTAACTGGCACAATATAGTAAAAGAAATAAAAACATTTTTTTTTTTTAAATATAGCAGTTTTTTTTCTTTCTATTACCATGACCCACGACCAGAGAACAATCCAAAATAAATTCTCCTGCTCATGACAATCGCTACAGTGCCACATATGTGTATGTTATTTGTGGTTTGTACCCGTAGTAAGACCCAGAAACAAAAGTGCACATTTAACTTTTTTATCCTAACACTCATCGACGCTGATACTAAATGAAAAAAGTTTTTTTTTTTTATGTAATCTTACCTAAAATACACAGGCCATGACCTTTGAACCCAACTATAACCCTGACATTGACCAACAGCTGTGGCCAAAAGTTTTGAGAATGGCACAAATATAAATTTTCACAAAGTCTGCTGCTTCAGTGTTTTTAGATCTTTTTGTCAGATGTTACTATGGTATACTGAAGTCAAATTACAAGCATTTTATAAGTGTCAAAAGCTTTTGACAATTACCGTATATACTCGAGTATAAGCCGAGATTTCAGTAATTTTCTTTGTGCTGAAAATGCCCCCTCGGCTTATACTCGAGTCACCTTTTTGCGCCTAATCTCCCGAACCTTGGGGACCCGGTACCAGCCGTGCGTAGGTCCCTTGACCCCCAAACTTGGCACACATGTAGCCACACTCTTCCTCTACAAGTGTGCAAAGTTTTTTGTCCAGGGGACCTACGGCCGGGGAGCACCGATTTTTCAAACTCGGGGACCCCTTCCATAGACTCCCATGTTAAACGGTAATTTCTCTGGTGACTTTGGGGACCCGGTACCGGCCGGTCATAGGTCCCCTGGACCCGAAACTTGGCACACATGTAGCCCCATTTCTCCTCTATAAGTGCGTGCAAAGTTTTTTGTCTGGGGGACCTACGGCCGGGGAGCACAGATTTTTCTAACCCGGGCACCCCTTCCATAGACTACTATGTTAAATGTCAGTCTAGTTATGGACACAGTGAGGCATGGGCACAGTGAGGCATGCACATGGACACAGTGAGGCAAAGTGAGGCATGCAGATGGACACCCTAGGCTTATACTCGAGTCAATAAGTTTTCCCATTTTTTGTGGTAAAATTAGGTGCCTCGGCTTATATTCTGGTCGGCTTATAATCGAGTATATACGGTACATGAAGTTTATTCATGATTTGCTGTGTTGATGCTTCTTTTTCCAGACCTCTGCAATTCGCCCTGGCATGCTGTCAATCAACTTCTGGGCCACATTCTAACTAATGACAGCCCATTCTTACATATTCAATGCTTGGAGTTTGTCACAATTTGTGGTTTATTTTCTTTCTCGTACATCACGGGACACAGAGCGACATAGTCATTACTAATGGGTTATATAGATACCGTCAGGTGCTGGCACTGGCAACTTCCAAAACCGGAAGTACCCTCCCCTATATAAGCCCCTCCCATCCGGGAGCACCTCAGTTTTTTGCCAGTGTCTAAGGTGTTGGCCAAGAAGAAACATGTGTTTTTCACTGAGCTTGCGTACAGGTTCTTTTGGGCCTCAGTAAGCTATTCCGGATCCGACCAAAAAAGCTTCATAGCTAAACGGTCGGTACCCGGGCCTTGCAGAGAAGAGCAAGGTTTTGCCTGTAATGCTTCTCTTAGGAGGGCTGGACCCTGGGATCCAGAGCTCTGGTCATACCCACGACCAAGATGTTTTCTGTGCAGGGTGCTATACAGGTCCAGGGGAGTGGAATCCTTGGGAACCCGGTCCCTGAAGGTTTGATTACAATGCCTGCCGTGATAGGTGAAGTTTGGGCTTTTGTGGACCAAACAAAGTCCTGCGGCGGGGAACAGGTAAGTGGGGGCCCCCAGGAACTTGGTTCTATTGGGGGACCCCCAAGCCTAATTTGTCTTTCTGTCTGTTACCTAATGGTATTCCCGCAAAATTCTGTGCATGCCTGTAACTACTAAAAAAATGTAATAATTTTTAATGGTGGTCAAGAAAAAAAAAAAAAAAAAATTTTTTTTTATATATATTTAATATATTAGACTGCGGTACCTGTGTTTGTCCACTAGAGGCCGCTGTGGAATGTTTTCTTGTCATGTGGACTAGCTTCTTCTCAGCAGAGCAAAGTCCAGGCAGATGGTGAGTTCTCTTATAGGAAACTGCTTCCTCTGCCATGTTGCAGTGCTCGTCCATCCCCCGGCCTGCGGCAAAGAGGGGCCCTGGCTCCTGTCCCTTGTTACCATATTTGAAATTAGCGCTGAAGGCGCACGTGCCCGCGCGCGTGCACGCGCCTCTATATATAGAGGTGAGCCGGGAAAGGGGGCGGAGCCTGGGGGATGACGCTCTGTGCGCGCCGCAGCGCTTCTGCGCATGTGCGGGCGTCCCAGCAGTTTAAAAAAACCACAATATTGTAGTGAGCTGGCTATGAAGTACAGAGACAGAGCTGGCAACATTTAAAGGCATACAGCAAGCGGTTGATACAGGCATCCCCTAGAAAGGCACATTAGTAGACACCAACTGTGATATAGCAGCAATTGTGCTAGACTATTCTCAGTAAAAGTGGTGTATTACGGCTGGAATACCTCAGCTTTAGGCTTAGGAATATGCCGTCCAGAAGCTCCGGAACTGAATCTTCCAGGAAGCGAAGGGGGTCTCATCGGGCTCGGAGGATCTTGGGCATACTCCTGCTGCACCAGTCTCCCCTGAAGTTCAGAGGTAAGTGACCGTAGAGACCCCGCAGGGTACTTGGTACTGTGGCTGTCCTCAGTTCACCTGCTCCTGTGTATGTAACAGAGGAGGTTTTTTCCTCAGCTCTGGGAGGATTAGAGAGAGATTGTCAACATTTATCGCTGCCTCCCTGTCAGGGAAAGCACGCCCGATCTCCGTCTCCTCCTTCAGAGTGCCTGTTAGCAGAGCAACAGTCCCATACAGGGATCGACCTGCCTGAAGGGGATCAGGATGAGGTTGATTCTGTTATAGAGGAATCAACAGTGGGGGAACCTTTTCTCAGCATCTTAAGCTGAAAGATTATGGGTTCAGTCTCTGACTAACATGGTCCGATCAGCATTTAAAAATGCACCTTGCGGAACCATCAACCACTACTGTATCCTCGTTGGGGTCGCTAGAAGCCCCCAGACTGTTTGTTCTTTTCCACTTCACCCTTTACTGAAAGGGCTCATTTACCAGGATTGGGAACGTCCTGAGAAAATATTTATTCCCCCAAGAGATTTCCGGTGGTCTATCCCATGGAGGATAAGTTCATCAAAAAAAAAAAAAAAAAAAATGGAAGGTCCCTACAGTGGACGCAGCCATCTCTTGTATGTATAAATCACTGACATGTCCAGTGGATAATGTCCAAATGTTCAAGAACCCAATAGATAAAAGATTGGAGTCCTTATGAAAATCTGCTTGGTGATACAACCAGCAGTAGCAGCTATTGGGGTCTGCTAAGCAGTGAAGGATCAGTTGAAACAGGTCTTGAGGGACTTGACAGATCAGCAGGCTTTGCCCTAGCTGATCTACCTAGAGCCTTAGGCTTTGCGGTTGACGCCATAGAGGATTCAGTCCATCAGGCCTCCCGCCTTACGCTGTCTATAGTACATATGCGTAGGCTCCTATGGCTCAAAAACTGGTCTGCTGAAGCTCCCTGTAAAGAATGGCTGGTTAGCGTCCCATTTCATGGTGAACGCTTATTCAGGGAAAACCTGGACAAATATATCCAGAAAATTTCCAGCGGTAAAAATACGCTCTTGCCGGTTAAAAGCAGAGTTAGAGGTCCCTCTTTAAGAGGCCTGCTTCTCCAGTCCCTGGGGCATCGGCTGTGTAACAGTTCCGACGGCCTCCTCGGTCAAATCCCGGGGGTAAAAAACAGGGACAGTAGCAGGGTAATGAGAAACCCTGGGTCAGGGGAGGTACAAAACCTCCCCCAAAGTTAAATTCATTGAAGCCCCCACTCAGTCGGGTGGGGGGAGGACTCCAGTTGTTCGCAAGAGACCTGGCGGGACACGATCAAGACAGATAGGTGCTCTCCGCAGTAGGTTTGGGATACAGTTTGGAGTTAAAAGACTCTCCTCCTTCCCATTTTTTGAGGTCAAACGTGCCAAGGGATCCCCGGAAGAGAGAGTCCCTCCTGTTGGCACTAGAACAACTATTGCTCCAAGGAGTAATTATGGAGGTTCCCCTGGAAGAATGAGGGTTCGGGTTTTACTCAAACCTCTTTACAGTCCCGAAGCAAACGCGGACGGGAGGCCCATATTAATTCTAAAAGGGCTATACAAATTCCTGTATATCAGGACTTTCCGATGGAGTCGATCCGATCGGTGGCCACTGCCCTACAAGGGGAGGATTGGTTAGCCACGATCGACATCAAAGATGCTTATTTGCACATTCCCATCTTTCCAGTCCACCAAAAATTTCTACGCTTTGCAGTAGAAGGGCGCCATTTTCAGTTCAGAGCCTTACCCTTCGGTTTGGCCACAGCACCACGAGTGTTTACAAAAATTCTGGCCCTTTATTGGCCAATCTAAGAACACAAGGTGTAATGATAATGGCATATCTGGATGACTTGTTGCTGATAGACCACTCAGTGAAAAAACTAGACGTGGTCGTTCACAAGACGATCAAGTATCTGGAATCTCACGGTTGGATTATCAACCGAGACAAGTCAGCCCTAAAAACCAGTCAAAAGTCTGGAATACTTGGGGCTAAGGTTGGATTCAGGCCAGAGAAAAATATTCTTGCCTCGAGGAAAGGTGTTGTCTTTGAAAGATTTGATCCACTTAGTGGGTACAAAAAAGACAGCCGTCCATACGCCTGTATATGAGGCTGCTGGGAAAAATGGTGGCATCATTCGAAGCAGTACCCTACGGTCAATTCCATTCAAGGAATTTGCAAGGGGCCATACTGTCAGCCTGGAACAAAAAAGTTCAGGCCCTAGACTTACAATGTCCTTGTCCCCTTCCGTTCGCAAGAGCCTCCGTTGGTGGTTGGTTCCCCAGAATCTGGAAAAAAGGAAATCCTTCAGTCCGATTTCTTGGAAGGTGGTCACTACAGATGCCAGCCTTATAGGCTGGGGAGCAGTACTGGAGCAATAGTCTCTCCAGGGCAGATGGTCGGATGCAGAAAAGGCCCTGCCCATCAATCTCTTAGAGATACGAGCAGCCCGGTATGCCCTAGTAGCATGGACATCCAAACTCCAAGGGTCCCCTGTCAGAATTCAATCAGACAATGCCACAGCAGTGGCATATATCAATCATCAGGGGGGCACCAGGAGTCGTGCAGCCCAGAGGGAAGTAAATTACATCCTGAAATGGGCAGAAAAATATGTCCCAGCCATATCTGCGGTATTCATTCCAGGAGTGGAGAATTGGAAGGCGGACTTTCTAAGTCGCCAGCAATTAGGCCCAGAGGAAGGGTCCCTTCACCCTGAGGTTTTCTGGACAATATGTCAGCGGTGGGGAACATCGGATGTAGATCTTCTAGCATCCAGATTCAACGCAAAGGGGGACAGGTTTGTCTCTCGGACAAGGGATCCCCTAGCTTGCGGCTCGGATGCCCTAGTGTTCCCTTGGGATCAGTTCAAGCTGATATATGCATTCACACCGCCAATGGTTACCTCGATTACTCCGCAGAATCAGGGTAGAAAAGAAACCAGTGATTCCGGTGGCTCCAGCGTGGCCCCGAAGAGCGTGGTACGCGGAGATTGTAAAATTTCAGTGGGGAGTCCTTGGACTCTCCCACGTCGTCCGGCTTTCGCAAGGACCGATATACCACCCTTCCTTACCAGCCCTAGGTTTGACGGCCTGGCTATTGAAGCCCACATTCTAAAAAAGAGAGGGCTCTCTAATGCTGTGGTATCTACCATGATCAATGCCAGGAAGCCGGTATCCAGGCAGATCTACTATAGAATCTGGAAGGCGTACATCGCGTGGTGTGAGGCCAAGAAATGGCATCCACATAAGTACGTAATAGGTAGGATTCTGGACTTCCTACAGTGGGCTGTAGATAGGAAGCTTGCCTTGAGTACTATCAAGGGTCAGATTTCGGCCTTGTCAATATTTTTTCAAAGGCCCTTGGCTTCGCATTCACTAGTCAAAGCCTTTATACAAGGAGTGATGCGTATTAGTCCTCCGGTTAATATTCCCATATGTCCATGGGATCTAAACTTGGTTCTGTCGGTTCTACAGAAACAACCATTTGAACCATTACAGCATATTTCCCTGGTTCTTCTCACCAGGAAATTGATTTTTCTAGTAGCCATTTGTTCGGCTAAAAGAGTATCGGAATTAGCAGCTATGTCCTGTAAGGAGCCATATCTGGTTATCCATAAGGACAGAGTAGTGTTACGTCCTCATCCAGCCTTTCTTCCTAAGGTGGTATCGAGGTTTCATTTGAACCAAGATGTGGTTCTTCCTTCTTTTTTCCCCAAACCTACTTCGGTAGAGGAAAAGTTATTGCATTCTTTGGATGTAGTAAGAGCAGTTAAAGCTTATCTAAAAGCCACTGCTCAGATTCGCAGAACGGATACTTTGTTTATTCTGCCGGAAGGCCCCAGAAAGGGTCAGGCAGCGTCAAGGTCTACTTTAGCCAAGTGGATTCGACAGGTCATTATGCAAGCTTATGGCTTGAGAAGGAGACCACCTCCGTTCAAAGTTAGAGCGCATTCCACGAGAGCAGTTGGAACTTCATGGGCAGTGCATCACCAGGCCTCCCTGGCTCAAATCTGTAAGGCCGCAACATGGTCTTCGGTACACACGTTTACTAGGTCCTACCAGGTGGACGTTAGAAGTCAGGAGGATGTCGCCTTTGGGCGCAGTGTGTTGCAGGCCGCAAAAGATCCTCATGTCTGATAGCGCTCAGCTTATATATGGTGTATCCCCCCCCTCATTTGGCATTGCTTTAGGACATCCCATTAGTAATGACTATGTCGCTCTGTGTCCCGTGATGTACGAGAAAGAAAATAGGATTTTTATAACAGCTTACCTGTAAAATCCTTTTCTTGGAGTACATCACGGGACACAGAGCTCCCGCCCCTCTTTAGGGACACTTATTGCTTTGCTACAAAACTGAGGTGCTCCCGGATGGGAGGGGCTTATATAGGGGAGGGTACTTCCGGTTTTGGAAGTTGCCAGTGCCAGCACCTGACGGTATCTATATAACCCATTAGTAATGACTATGTCGCTCTGTGTCCCGTGATGTACTCCAAGAAAAGGATTTTACAGGTAAGCTGTTATAAAAATCCTATTTTTGCTCACCGGCCTCTTGAGGATTGACCACAAGTTCTCAATGGGATTAAGGTCTGGGGAGTTTCCTTGCCATGGCCCCAAAATTTCGATGTTTTGTTCCCCAAGCCACTTAGTGATCACCTTTGCCTTATGACAAGGTGCTCCATCATTCTGGGAATGGCATTGTTCCTCACCAAACTGTTCTTGATTGGTTGGGAGAAGTTGCTCTCGGAGGATGTTTTTGTACCATTCTTTATTCATGGCTGTGTTCTTAGGCAAAATTGTGAGTGAGCCCCCCTCCTTTGTATGAGAAGCCCCCCACACATGAATGGTCTCAGGATTCCTTACAGTTGGCATGACACAAGACTGATGGTAGCGCTCAACTTTTCTTCTCCAGACAAGGTTTTTTCCGGATGCCCCAAACAATCGGAAAGGGGATTCATCAGAGAAAACAACTGTACCCTAGTCCTCAGCAGTCCAATCCCTGTACCTTTTGCAGAATATCAGTCTGTCCCTGATGTTTTTCCTGGAGAGAAGTGGCTTCTTTTCTGCCCTTCATGACACCAGGCCATCCTCCAAAAGTCTTCTCCTCACTGTGCAATCAGATGCCCTCACACCTGCCTGCTGCCATTCCTGAGCAAACTCTGCACTGGTTGGGCCCCGATCCCACAGCGGAATCAACTGTAGAAGATGATCCTGGCGCTTGCTGGACTTTCTTGAGCGCCCTGAAGCTTTCTTCACAACAACCTCTATGCTTGAAGTTCTCGATGATGCTATAAATGGTTGATTTAGGTGCAATCTTTGTAGCAGCAATATCCTTGAATGTGAATCCCTTTTTGTGCAAAGCAATGATTTCCTTGCAGGTAACAGAGTTATAACCATTTTTTTTTAAAAATTTGGGGATCAAATTTATTTTCATGGCAAAGAGGGACTTGATTGCAATTCATCTAATCACTCTTCATAACATTCTGGTGTATATGCAAATTGCCATAATAAAAACTGAGGCAGCAGACTTTGTGAAAATATTTAAATCATTCTCAAAACTTTTGGCCAGGGCTGTAGATCAAACTCAGATCTTGCTATTTTATCTTTAGTTTATTTTAACACACACCTTTCTTGGTTTACCCTTTTTTTCTTTAACATTCAAGAGGAGATAACACGAGGGCAGGCTGTACAATGACTGACCACGGTGATAGCAAATCAGAGGCTACCGAAGCAATCAGGTGATCGGAACGTTTTGCCCCTTACCTCAGTCCTCAAGTACCCCCAACACGCCATGTTTTGGGAATTTATCTTAGATAAAATAGCTGTCCAAAATACCAAGCCACTGACTCGAATTTAAAGCATCTGTGCAAGATAAAGGAAAACCTGCAAACATGGCCTGTTGGGGGTACTTGAGGACTGAGGTTGAGAACTACTGCCCTATCTAATGAAAAAAAAAAAAAATGACACCCAAGCACATAAAATCCCCCCCCACCCCCTCACTTACACAAGTACAAACAAATGCATGCCAAACCTACGCCTGAATCCGTCGACTGCGATACATATGTTACATATCGCCGCACACACCGGGATGAGAGCAATAATTCTAGCACCAGACCCCCCTTCGTGACACTAAACTGATGACCTATAAGAGCTTTTAAAGAGTTGCCTCTGCTTTTATATTTTACCCCAAAAATCCAAAAACTGAATACTGTATATACTCGAGTATTCCCAGCACTTTTTTTGTACTGAAAATGCCCCCCTCGGCTTATACTCGAGTCACCTTTTTGCGCCTGATCTCCCGGACTTTGGGGACCCGGTATCGGCCGGCCATAGGTCCCCTGGACCCCAAACTTGGCACACATATAGACCCACTCTTCCTCTACAAGTGTGCAAAGTTTGTTTTCTAGGGGACCTACGGCCGGGGAGCACTGATTTTTCAAAGCCGGGTACCCCTTCCATAGACTCCCATGTTAAACGGTCATTTCTCTGGTGACTTTGGGGACCCGGTACCGGCCGGTCGTAGGTCCCCTTGACCCGAAACATGGCACACATGTAGCCCCATTTCTCCTCTACAAGTGTGCAAAGTTTGTTGTCTGGAGGAGCACCTATATTTCAAAGCCGGGCACTCCTTCCATAGACTCCCATGTTAAACGTCAGTCGAGGCATGGGCACAGTGAGGCATGGGCACAGTGAGGCATGCAGATGTACACCCTAGGCTTATACTCGAGTCAATAAGTTTTCCCATTTTTGTGCTAAAATTAGGTCCTCGGCTTATATTCAGGTAGGCTTATACTCGAGTATATACGGTAATTTGTGTTTTTGTGCCCCCTAAAATTAAACTTTTTATTTAAAAAAATTACTTTAACTTTTGCGATAATATCATGGAACTACCGCTATTTTATTCACTTGTCTGCTTTCAGAAAATGTAATGGTTTGGGGGTTTTATGTAGTCTTCAGGTCTAAAATTATTTTTTTATAATATTAATTATTTAAAAATACAAAAATGGCTCTGGCTGTGAAAGGGTTAAAGGATAAGTTCACCTTCGGGGACATGTTAAATCCGTAAGATGCGTTTGTTAAAAATAAAAAATAAAACTTACACCTAACTTTTTTAGCCGGCTCCTAGATTCAAAGCAAATTTGTCAAGCCCTGCTCTACACTTACGATAATTGCATTGAGTTAGAGAAGCCAAAAATCGCATCATTCGATTTATTGGGTCAGCAGGACACTCAAAATCAAATGTTTAGCTAGAGGTGGAGTCCATTAGGTTGAGTCATCTCTTTGTTGCTTCAATGAGATCGCTCTGCTCATAATTCATACTTAGAGACTGAAACATTGAAATATCAATTTAGTGTGGTCTGACCCACCCAAAGAACCCCCCAAAAAAAGGGGGGGGGGGACTAAAGCGCAAGTAAATTCATTTTTGACAGGTTCACCAGGTTATCCATATCTTAAATCTTTACCGGAGATACTGAAAAATGGTGTGGCATTCGGCACTACATGCAGTGATAGCCGCAATCATCCAGGTCTGGCTTGAATGGCTTCCCCTCTGTTCACTAACCACAGGGGGGTTGCTTACTTGCCACTTGCCACTGCTGCCATTCATAGAATACCTTGTATTTTTTAATGATTGGACAAGGGCAGATCAATAAGTCATCTGCCCTACCTCCCCATGTCATCCAATCTATATCTCTCTCTCAGACTTTAGGGGGGCGGAACTGTGGCCATTGGTAGTAGAAAATGTCCTGGCATCAGTGAGAGTATACAATCCCCCATCATTGATGTTGGTGGGAAGAATAGTGCCCCACCATTGGTGTCATTGAGAGGAAATGTGCCCCATCATTGGTGTCATTGGGAGGAATTGTGGCCTTCATTGGTGACAGTGAATAAAACAGTGCTCCAAGGCCAAACAAAAGCAAGCAAAGGGCCACACCTGGCCCCCCGGGCTGCAGTTTGGAGACCACTGGTCTATCACATGAAATCCCAATAAAATACATTTACGTTTTTGGTTGTAACATGATAAAATGTGGAAAAATTTCAAGGGGTACGAATACTTTTTCAAGGCACTGTATTGCCGCGTACACACGCTCGGAATTTCCGACAACAAATGTTCGATGGGAGCTTTTGGTTGGAAATTCCGACCGTGTGTAGGCCCCATTGGACATTTTCTGTCTGAATTTCCGACAACAAAAATTTGAGAGCTGGTTCTCAAATTTTCCAACAACAAAATCCGTTCTCGTAAATTCCGAGCGTGTAGACAATTCCGCCACACAAAATTCCACGCATGCTCTGAATCAATTACGAGACGGAAGCGCTCAGTCTGATAAAATTAGCGTTCGTAATGGAGATAGCACATTCGTCACATGCAAAGAGCAGTAACGGACTGAAAAGCACGAAGCTGAAAAACGCGAATCGTCTCACCAAACTTCTACTAACACGAGATTAGCAGAAGGAGCCCAAAGGGTGGCGCACTTGGTATGGAACTTCAGTTTTATTGTGCCGTCGTACGTGTTGTAAGTGACTGCGTTCTTGACGTTCGCAATTTCCGACAACATTTGTGCGCAGTGCCGGGACAAGGACATCTAGAGCCCAAGGCGAACATGCCAAATTGCACCCCCCACCCCCACAGATGTATGAGCATTATGTGTCTGCGAAAATCCCCCCCCAAAATAAATAAAATTGAGCACTAATTTGCATGCTCACCCCCAAGCACCCATCTCAAATCCTCTCGACCCATATGCCCCCCGCACAAATCACCCTCCCCCT
>CM055122.1:271036609-271089109 GCA_029206835.1 Rana muscosa
AGAAGCAATTTGAGTGGCTAGCAAGCCACTCAATTACTTCTACGGATGGCAAAACGTGGTTCTCCCTGCCGCTACCATGATCAGACAGCAGAGCCCAGGAGCACTCCGACCGGTAGCAACGGCTGCACAGCACAGAGAGAGAGGAACAGACGTTTTTCCTCCCTCTCTGTAACCCGTAAGCGGAGAGAGTTTAGTCACTTCCTGTTCCGTCTGTCTGTTTGCCTGGCCGTTATCAGACAGGAAAGCAGCCAATCAAACCGATCTGATCAGCTGCATTGGAGGCCAGGAGAGATTTCGGGTCTCCATAAAGAGGACCTGTCACGGAACATTCTGTCACAAGGAATGTTGTTCATCCCTTGTGATAGCAATAAAAGTTAATAAAAAAAATAAAAAAAGAAAGTGCAATTTTTTGAGGGGGATTTTTCGATTTAGACATTTTTAGAGGGGCTCCAGAGAAAGAACAAGGTGACAGGGAACCAAGGTGTGCTCTTCCCTTTATGCATCTGAAAGCAGAATTTTAAGTTATGACCAAAGTAAACCCTAAACTAACAAAGGCAAAAGCTCCAGTCTTTATAAAGCCAGTCCTCTACGGCTTCATTTTCAGCAGCAGAACAGTCAGTAATTGTTGGGAGACTTGCACTACATAACCCCTGCACGTTGCTGACATTTCCAGCACACAGGCACTCCGGGCTGAGAAAATTAGAATCATTAACAATGTGAATGACCTTTCCCAGTTACACAGCAAAAAAGTCAACACACCGTACAAATTACTGGTAATGTCTATAATCTTACAGGCAGGCCTGCCTGCAACACAGCCCCAGACACTGACTGTAAGGACTTGAAAAGAAAAGTATACTTTAATTATTTTAAGGGCAACTGCAGGCAACCAAGTGATAATAGCCAGTGAGCTGCTTATCCTAAAAATGTTGCATCCGAGTTAGGAAATCCACTTGATTTGCCTTGCATTAAGGTCAATGATGCAGAGTGTGTAGCAGAACATACATTCTTCCTAATTCATACATATTATGCAAAGTCTGGCTAGAGCTGGCCTTTAAAAAGTCGTTGTCACAGTGTCAACTGATAGAGCGAGATCGCGCTCCCCCTACAGCAAAGCGTACTCATCTATCCATTCCTCCTCCCTGCCTCTCTCTTGCAGGAGTCTGCCAGGTGAATGACATTAGCTCCCCTCATATGACAGTATTTGAGTCTGGCAACTGGCTGCTCAGGCCTGAGCACTGTCACATAGATGAGGTTAAACCCCCCCCCCCCATACCTAGAAGCCCAGCGGCGTTACAGCAACAAAATGAATGCTCCAATGGAGCCGGAAGGTGGCGAAGGAGCACCAATTAAAGTGGTTGTAAAGCCACTTTTCTTCTTCCTACAATCTCCTGTGTTATATTACAGTATGTGCCCTAGTGCATGTTATTTATATAAAAAAAATGCTGCTTCATACCAAATTTCAGAGCGCCCCTATGCACTCATGTGACCACCTACTTCCCCCGATCCGACAGCTACAGCGGGAGGGTTAAGAATACCCGGCTGACGCAAGCTGGGAGGAGAGCTGCGGGTGGTCACGTGAGCGCCGCTCTGAAAACAGGTGTGGAGCGGCATATTTTGGATAAACATAAACGGGAGCACATACTGTAATATAACACTGGGGATTATAGGAAGAAAACAATATTTTTTGCAGCAGGAGGGAAGCGGTCAGCCATGACACAGCCGACAGCCAGGAAGGGAGGATGGGAGAGAGGAAGCAAGGAGAGATAGCGGATGATGGAGGCACGTTAACTGACCAAGGTGTCAGTGCTCAGCAGCCATGACAACACGGGGTCAGTTTACAGGAGGGAGGGCAGAACCAGGCCGGATCAGCCAGGTATTTTAGATGATACAGGGGGGCAAATTACACAGCACAAGCACTGTGCTGTATAATGTGCTTTAAGAAAACAGGATTTTTTTTTTTTTTTTGGGGGTAACAACCACTTTAATAATTATACCTTGCGCTATTGGTTGAGCTTTATTTCAGGCTCGCAAGATGATCTTAAGGCACTGGAAATCCACCGACCCACCCACAGAGCAGGAATGGATTACACAAATGGGGGTTACGCTTCGTTTGGAAAAACGTATATATCAGCGTAGGGGGACCCGCACTAAATACGATAAACTTTGGGCCCTGTGGTTAAATGTCTCTGGTCTAGCGCGGGTTGATCTGGTGTATGATCGCCTATTTTAAAGCCCACATAGGGCATATGGATCTATATATCTGTGCATGTTAGTTAACTGTTTGAATATGCTGATTTGGGGAATAGATTGGTGGCAATTGCTTGTACTAGAACCAAGTGAGACAATTGTTTGCGGATGGGAATGGTTGATATACTGTACCAATTGATTGCTTGTCCGCCACACAGATTACATGTACTACCTGTGCTTTGGAACGGTTTGTCACTTTACTTATGTTCAATAAAAAACTTTTGTTTGAGAGAAAAAAAAAAAAAACAACATTATACCTTGCTAGGGATGCTACTGGAATGATACCTTGCTGGGGATGCTACTGGGCAGGTAACAGCAGCTATTTAAAATGTAAGATGGCTCGATGTACTCAACCCCAGGAATAGACCACAGCCCTGAAACTGTATAGCGCCCTGTGGTTGACTACACATGTTGAACTAACTGCCAAAGTGAGCACCTGTGCAGGATCCATTGCTTGAAGCAACATTACAAGCCGTCCCCACAAATATGGTTTCACCAAGAATGCACCGATCCCAATATACTGCTTCTATTTTTGGTCTTAGAAGGCAGTAAAGGAGAGGACTGAAGAGTTGATTGAAGAACCCCATAATTTCTTCACAAGGGAGAAGAGGTCATAGAGACATAGAAACAGTGACGGCAGCAGGAGAAAAAAAAAAAGTGGTCCATGGATGATTTTTCTTGAGATATAGCTATAGATATACAGTATATATATTTTTCTTAAAGAGAAGTGTAGGAATGGCAAAAAAACAAACAAAACTAAAATAAATTCACCTAGATGGCTAAACCGATGCCAGCCACCCCTCCCCCCCTCTACCCCAAGAACCGAGCAATCAAACCCCACTGATCGCACAGTTTTTCCCCTCTTCTTTGAGCAGAGAGCCACGATTATCAGTCACTGGCTCTCTGCTCTGCCCCTCCAGCGTTCACTGGATTGCTGGGCTGTGGAGGGGGCAGGTGGGACTGGCCAAGGCTCTCAGCGACTCGCTGAGAGGCTGAGCCAGCTACTGGTCCAAGCTTCTGGGCAGATTCTGCCCATACGATTGGGATCTTTTCAGAGCCTGGACCGGGTCTGTGACATCAGCCGACAGCGGGCTTTAGCACAGAGGCCGAGTGATTTAAAAAGATAATAATGTCACCTTACCTGGCAATCGCAGTGGCCTCCAGGGTGCAGAGTTTGGCACATAGGCATGTTTGGTGGCTGTTACAATCAACTGACTTCCCAGCTTGTACTGCAGTTTGATCAACACTGTCCCATCGGCTCCAGTGGTCCCAGATGTAAGAGAAACCTGATTGGAGAAGACCTCTATGACGGCATTACTGAGGGGCTGGTGTGTGCTCACATCACTGACCTGGACCTTCAATGTCACCTCTGTAGAAACAAAAACAACACAGGGTAAGTGGCATAACTTTGGCCGAATACTAGAGCATTGAGAGAATACAAAAGCATAAACATTGGCCACTCTGAGCTAGCAGGACAGACAGCAGTAGGCTGCCAGCTGTTGAAAAATACGTCCCAGCATGCAATGTCAACCCACCATCAGTCCCAGCACACCCTCTTCACATTTCCTTGCATTGCTCTACTTTACCTTCCAAAACTCAATGCTTTAGGTTCCTCTTTAGCACACTCAGGATTACACGTCAAAGGTTAAGATTCACATCCAAAGCCCTTATCAACCCATCTAATTTCAGTTTACTATACTCATATAAAGGAAGAATTTGTGAATACAATAATCTACAGGGGTCTACAAACTTGCTAAACAAAGGACCAGTTTACGGTCCTTCAGACTTTATGGGGACCAGACTGTGGGAGTAGAAATGGTCCCAATGTCAGTGGGAGTAAATAATGCATCCGACTTGGTGGTCAGTGGGAGTGAAAAAATTACATTGCGTCTAATCAGTAGGAGGAGCAACACTGACCCATCCATCACTTGAGGGTTGACCATGGAAGTAATTACCTCTTCTTATAGGTGTAGATGACTTGCATTTTGTTTTGATGAAAGTGTTTCTTGAAGTTGTCTTTTCTTTGGCACTCCAGCGGCATCTTCTTATATCCCCTCCCTAAAGGTTCAGCTAATCTGAATCCTGCTCTTGCTTACACCCCTGTGTACTATTCCAATGCTCCAAAGATGATTATTCACGACAACAAAATCTCTGTGAACAGAAATTTCTGCTGCCCATATGCAGCCCTTTACTTGCCTTTATTCGGACCTTGAGGCACTAGTCCTCTCACTTTCACCAACAATGCCGTTGGCATCAGTGGGAGCAACGGTGGCCCGCCATGGGCGTCAGTGGGAGCAATGGTGGCCCGCCGTGGGTGTCAGTGGGAGCAACGGTTGCCTAAGGTCCAGATAAAGGCAAGCAAAGGGCTACATCTGGCCAGCAGAAATTTCTGTCCACAGAAATGTCTATGGAGCATTAGAACAGTGCATAGGGGTGTAACCAAGTAGAGGATTCAGATTAGCTGAACCTTTAGGGAAGGGGGCAGGGTTGCCAACTGTCAGTATTTCACTGGCAGCCAGTAAAAAGTGGGCACTTTTCTCCTGCCAGTAAATGCCAGTGAGAAAAAAGGGTTGCCAGTAAAACATATGGCTGTGATGCTCCACTTGGAACTGCGTATGCAGATTCGATTTAATGTGTGTGCCTGCCCATTCTGATTTCTTGCCCTCCTGAGTCCTGTCCCTGACCTACTTACTTATATTGAAAATAAAGGAAATATGTTTGTCTTAATATCTACTTTACATTACATTCTAATTGCATATTGTACTAATTTGTAGCCTAAATACTAAAATTTGCACTTGCAGTAAACATGTAATTTTGTAACTTTTGGAAATGCCAGTAAAAACTTGGCTGTGCCATTAAGTTTTGGGTGTCATGTCAGTAAATGTCAATTTGATAGGTTGGCAACACTGGAAGGGGGTAAAAGAAGATGCAGGACGGACTTTTCGCTTTGCAGGCCAAAGCTGATGCTGCTGGAGTGCCAATAAAAAGACAACTTCGAAAAACAATTCTATCAAAACTAAATGCAAGTCATCTACACCTATAAAAGAAGAGGTCATTTCTTCCATGGTCAACCTTCAAGTGACCGATGGGACACAGAAACCGTCCTATCCAAGAGAACGTAATTAGAGTCATCGACTAACTCCTAAATGACTACTTCAACCCCTATTACTATGCTCCTGAACTACTTATATAGTTCCAAAAAAACAGGAGATAGACCTCATTATGGGTTAAAGCGGAGTTCCACCTATTTAAGTCAGCAGCTACAAAAAGTGTAGCTGATGACTTTTAATACTCAGACACTCACCTGTCCCACAGTCCAGCGAAGCGGGCGCACAAAGCCCCGCTCCTCTCCCCCTCCTCTCTGCGGCGCCGGCAGTCCAACTGTGGTTGCCAGAGTGTGGCTTCACAGCCGGGCGCGCACTGCGCCTGTGTGAGCCGCACGCTGTGAATGGCCGGGCAATCTTTTGGGACCTGTAACGTGTCCCAGAAGACTGCTGGGAGGGGGAGAGGTGAACTTCCTTCCGGCGCCGTGGAGCCAGTGGAGGAAGTGGGAGCTGGGGTGCCCATAAAAACAGGGTACCCGCTCCTCCCCCAAACAAATGACATACCAAATGTGGCATGTCAGGGGGTCTCCAGCACTTAAAGCGGAAGTTCCATTTTTGGGTGGAACTCTGCTTTAAAGTGGTTGTATAGTGTTTTTTTTTTACTTTTACCTACAGGCAAGCCTATAATAAGGCTTACCAGTAGGTAAAGAAAATATCTCCTAAACCTTTATGGTTTAGGAGACATTCCCCTCGCAATGAGCCACTGACTGCAGCAGCGCATGCGCACAGGGGATTCTCGGCTGAAGGCCCGGCAGACGCCGGACCTTGCCGGAAAGAAGTCTTCCGCACGCATGCGCGGGAGTGACATCGCGGCTCCAGCCCACTCACAGCGCTGAAGCCGCGATACCCAGAAGACACGCCTCGGACCAGGTAAGTTACCGACGCCTCGTTCTAAGGTACGTATTTCATAATGAGCTAGTATGCGGTGCATACTAGCTCATTATGCCTTTTGCCTTACAGGGTTAAAAAAAAAGTTCAGCGGGTATACAACCGCTTTAAGGTTGATCTGCTTTTGAGGAATTAAAATAGTGGCACTGGAGTTGTGTAAAGCACATACATATAGACACACACACACACATTTCTGACATTGGTCTAAAAGTTCTTTATGGTCACGCAAAGACACAAAAAGTGTCGATTCAATCTAGTGAACAGTATACAATCTAAAAACAATTATAAACGCTTAAAGTTTTACTCCAGGCAGATATAAATTATATTCATTATTAAATCCCCCAATTTTTTTTTAAAGCGGTAAGTAGTAAAGGCTGCCAGAAAAAAAATCTTCTCCCTGCAGGACATTGTCATAGGAGTCAATTCACCAAGAGATAAATACAGCACGAATTTTTGAGTTAAAATAACTCATGTGGTATTTATCTCAAAAGTAGTAATTTCACAAAAAAAACACATTAGTAATTTACTGAATTATTTAAATATTTATGTTTTCGATATTCCGTGCTTAAATTGTGCCTTATTTTTGGTATTTTTTCGCAGGCTAACACTGCAGCAGAAGGCACACAGCAATATTGTGAAACTTTGAAAACATTCTACGATACTTCCATTCACAAACCGATCTCCCTCTGATGAAATGTTACAATTTTCATTCCTGTGCTCAGAAGAGAACATTTTCACATCGATACATTGCTTACTTTCCATTTCCTGGCCAGTGAAGAGTTCCTCTAATTGTTATTTTGTACATTTCTAAACATACCACCAGCAAACACCATGTGATAAATAACGAATGTGGGTGTTTTTTAGTGAATTGACTTGAACGATGATTTATCCAAAAAAAAATTTGCGGTATTTATCTCACCATTTTATCAAATGTGCAGTATTTACCATATTCAATATTTTACTTTGATGAATTGACTCATTATCTCATGCAATATTTCTGAAAAGTTATTCACGTGACCTTCATATCGCATGGGGTAACCTTTAATGAACTGACCCCAGTATGTGCTACAGTAGTATGCATCGCAAAAAAACAAAGCCATCCTGCAGCGGTCATCGTTGACAGGGCTTCAGTCTTCACCTGGTCTTTCTTCTGGGTTTGCAGGCTCTGGCCATTTAAACGGCCAAGCTGCGATGATTTCACTCCCGCGCATGTGCACAGGTGTCATGGCTGCGTCGCCAGAGCTCTGAAGGGACGGCATAAGTAGGATGTAGACCGGGGATCAGCAACCTTTTTCCACTTGAGGGCTGGGTTCAATCTATGTGAACGCATGGAGGGCTGCATTCACCTGCTAATAAATGAAGATAATAATCTGGACCCCTTTACGTTACACAGCCTCCGCACCTCTGGACCCCTTTACATTACAAAGCCCCCTGTACCTCTGGACCCCTTTACATTACACAACCCTGGACCCCTTTACATTACACAGCCCCCCCTTTATACTACACAGCCCCCCCATGTTTTGCTTTAAAATTGCGCACACAATCGCGACAAAATACGATGCTTAAAAATCTCCATAGGTGACACTCTAAACATTTCTACAGGTTATCAGTTTAGAGTTACAGAGGAGGTCTTGTGCTAGAATTATTGCTCTTGCTCTAACGATCGTGGCGATACCTCACATATGTGGTTTGAACGCGGTTTACATTTGCGGTCATGACTTACATAAGCGTTCGCTTCTGCGCGCAAGCTCGGAGGGATGGGGTGCTTTAATTTTTTTTACACGGTCTCTGAAATATAATAAATTGTGATCTCTTTTATTGCTGCCACAAGGAATGTAAACATCCCTTGTGACAAGCCATAGGTATCGATACAGGATTCACACTCGCTGGGCTGATGCAGCTCCCTGCGTGACACTAGTAGTGACCTGTGTAAAGCTGCGATTTGGTGCTCAGACTGTTACGAATTTCCTGACACTTACTATGTAAATATGATGGCGATTCTTATGTTCATGACTATGTAATGCCGATTTGATTTCCAATAAACATCTGTTAAAAAAAAATAAAAAATCCCTTGTGACAGTAATAGTCAGTGACAGGTACTCTTTATGGAGAGATCTGTGGTCTATAAGACCCCAAATCACTCCTTTGCACTTAAAAGCATTAAAAAAACGCCAAGTTTGGCTGTTTTGAATGCTGCAATTTGGTGCCTTTGAGTTTTCTGTAAACCGCAAGTGATGTCCGGGCTACTAGATTCGAGACCCGATCGAAGCCGATTCTGGCTTCCTTCGGGTCTCCGGCGGGACGGGAGAGCCCGGGTGAGCCACAGAAGGTGGTGTGCGCGGGGGGGGGGGTCAAGTGGTGCGGGGGTGACGGATGTCCCCTCCCGCTGCTTGGGATAACAGCCGTGCAGCTTCTTAGCCACATCGGTTGTTATCCCAAGAAAGCCGACCAGGGTTAAAATGTAGGCGGGCTGGGTGCACGTGAATTCATCACGTGCATCGACGGGCCAGACATTTAGCGCAGGTTGCCGACCCCCTGCTGTAGGGGGATCAGTTCTAGCATCCACGCCCCCACCCCCCTTTCTTTCAGGGCCCCCAACTGATAAAAGTAATTTCTTCCACTGACACCAAACACGGGGCACCATTCCCCCCACTAACGCCACCGATCCTCCCACTGACGACACAGACGGGGCCACCGTTCCTCCCACTGACGACACAGACGGGGCCACCGTTCCTCCCACTGACGACACAGACGGGGCCACCGTTCCTCCCACTGACGACACAGACGGGGCCACCGTTCCTCCCACTGACGACACAGACGGGGCCACCGTTCCTCCCACTGACGACACAGACGGGGCCACCGTTCCTCCCACTGACGACACAGACGGGGCCACCGTTCCTCCCACTGACGACACAGACGGGGGCCACCGTTCCTCCCACTGACGACACAGACGGGGGCCACCGTTCCTCCCACTGACGACACAGACGGGGGCCACCGTTCCTCCCACTGACGACACAGACGGGGCCACCGTTCCTCCCACTGACGACACAGACGGGGCCACCGTTCCTCCCACTGACGACACAGACGGGGCCACCGTTCCTCCCACTGACGACACAGACGGGGCCACCGTTCCTCCCACTGACGACACAGACGGGGCCACCGTTCCTCCCACTGACGACACAGACGGGACACCGTTCCTCCCACTGACGACACAGATGGGACACCGTTCCTCCCACTGACGACACAGACGGGACACCGTTCCTCCCACTGACGAAATGTTTTTTCCCACTGGCCCCAAGCCTATGGCATTGTTTACTCCCACCCATAAAAGGGCATTTTCTACTCCCACTGGCCCCCCTAAAGTTTAAAGGGCAGTATACTGGCCCTTTGTTTCGAAAGTTTGGAGACCCCTGGACTAGAGTTAGGACCGCACCATACAGAGGAGCCTTGACAAGGCAGAGGGCTTCTTCAACAGCAAATTATATAATTTGTGTTTTTTTGCTGGCTGGCTGGAATGTGTGTTGGGAACAAAATGTTTTGTTTAGCCCTAAAATTTGTGCAAGGTCCGCACCCAGCGCCAGGCACAGCAGCTGAAGGTATACGACAGACAACACAATCACTTCTCCACAGAAGACGACACATGAAAGGAGGAGACGACGCTTTGAGCTGCAGCTGTTTGACACTTTAGCAGGAGAAGATGACTATATTCAGCCTTTTACAGCATTCAGTGACAAACCCTTTAACAACTAATTACAGCTAATTAAATGCTTCCTGTAAACATTTACAGGTCAAAGAAAGTCTCAGCACATATGAAGCTCAGCTCGGAGTCTGCACCACCATGGCTGTGAAGAAAGAAAATCTTAAAGCAGTAATAAACCCAAAAGCAAACATTATATTGCAGCTCATCGATTCTTCGATGCGATGGCTGCATTTGTTTTCTTTTTTTAGGCTTTCTTATATTTTCATCTGTGATCTAGACTTCAAGTCTGTTGTTTTTCAAAAGAACAAGCCCTCCAGTGAATTAATCAGTTACAGAGATGACCATTGGCAGGGGTGCTTACAGTGATCATTTTGTATTTTTGTAAACCCTTTATTCTAAAAAGAAAAAAAAAGGAAAAATGCAAAAAACAAAACAAAAAACACGCTTTGCTGTAAAAGCTGATAAAGTATTAGCTGATGTTTAGCTTTAATCTGTTGGTGTATTTAAAGTAGCTAGTACATATAACACTCCTCTCCCCCTAAACTGACAGTGCTGCTGTCCAAAGGTGCCTGTGCTCTTTCATCCAGAGTGGGGGATTCTCTAATACAGGAGGTGTGGCACTGGCCGGATCACCAGGAGGGGAAAAAAACTAAAAAAGGAAAACTAATGCAGCCACCACATCTAATGATTGGTAAGCTGCAATATATTACATTTTAGGTTTTGGGTATAATACTACTTTGCGATTTTATGCATATTTTGAAATGCAGGCACCTGTCATAAAAAAAAAACAAAAAAAAAAAAACATTAAATTCAATGAAGCCATTCACACCTATGCTCTGCATTGTTAAAAATGAGGCATGTTGGATTTACTGTGCATTTCCATGCGATGAAAGTCCCAATAGGATAATGAAAATGCAGGAAAATGTGCTACAATGCAGGGTAAAGCCGAGTTCCCAACTCCAAAGCAGACCATACACTGCTCAAATTTAAGGGTAACTCGAATTTTGTGGGAAAAAATTATATCTAGCGTATACCAGGGGTCTCCATTTGATTGCCTATATCCAGCCCTTGGGGCATTATTCCTTCCACTGATACAGGACACTATTCTACCAACTGACACCAACAATGGGGCAATATTCCTGCTACTGACGCCGATGGGCCACCATTCCCCTCACCGACACCAGCGATGGGGCACTATTCCCCTCCCAGACACCAATGGTTGGTCACTATTCCCCTCACTGACACCAATGATTGGCCACTATTCCCCCTCACCGACACCAGCAATGGGCCACTATTCCTCCCACTGACACCAGTGATGAGCCACTATTCCCCTGACCACCACCAGCGATGGGCCACTATTCCCCTGATCGGCACCAGCAATGGGCCACTATTCCCTTTACTGACACCAGCAATGGGCCACTATTCCCTTTACTGACACCAGCAATGGGCCACTATTCCCTTTACTGACACCAGCAATGGGCCACTATTCCCCTCACTGACACCAGCGATGGGCCACTATTCCCCTCACTGACACCAGCGATGGGCCACTATTCCCCTCACTGACACCAGCGATGGGCCACTATTCCCCTCACTGACACCAGCGATGGGCCACTATTCCCCTCACTGACACCAGCGATGGGCCACTATTCCCCTCACTGACACCAGCGATGGGCCACTATTCCCCTCACTGACACCAGCGATGGGCCACTATTCCCCTCACTTACACCAGCGATGGGCCACTATTCCCCTCACTGACACCAGCGATGGGCCACTATTCCCCTCACTGACACCAGCGATGGGCCACTATTCCCCTCACTGACACCAGCGATGGGCCACTATTCCCCTCACTGACACCAGCGATGGGCCACTATTCCCCTCACTGACACCAGCGATGGGCCACTATTCCCCCCACTGACACCAGCGATGGGCCACTATTCCCCCCACTGACACCAGCGATGGGCCACTATTCCCCCCACTGACACCAGCGATGGGCCACTATTCCCCCCCACTGACACCAGCGATGGGCCACTATTCCCCCCCCACTGACACCAGCGATGGGCCACTATTCCCCCCCACTGACACCAGCGATGGGCCACTATTCCCCCCACTGACACCAGCGATGGGCCACTATTCCCTCCACTGACACCAGCGATGGGCCACTATTCCCCCCATTGACACCAGCGATGGGCCACTATTCCCCCCACTGACACCAGCGATGGGCCACTATTCCCCCCACTGACACCAGCGATGGGCCACTATTCCTCCCACTGACACCAGTGATGGGGCCACTATTTCTCCCACTGACACCAGTGATGGGGCCACTATTCCCCCCACTGACACCACCGATGGGGCACTATTCCTCCCACTGACACCAGCGATGGGCCACTATTCCTCCCACTGACACCAGTGATGGGGCCACTATTTCTCCCACTGACACCAGTGATGGGGCCACTATTCCCCCCACTGACACCACCGATGGGGCACTATTCCTCCCACTGACACCACCGATGGGGCACTATTCCCCCCAGTGACATTAGCGATGGGCCACTATTCCTTCCACTGACACCAGCGATGGGCCACTATTCCTCCCACTGACACCAGCGATGGGCCACTATTCCTCCCACTGACACCAGCGATGGGGCACTATTCCCCCCAGTGACATTAGCGATGGGCCACTATTTCCATCACTGACACCAGCGATGGGCCACTATTCCTCCCACTGACACCAATGATTGGTCGCTATTCCCCTCACTGACACCAGTGAAGGGGCACTATTCCTCCCACTAACAATGAGGCACTGTTTTGTCCCACCGACCCCAAGCATGGGGCACTATTCCTCCCACTGACACCAGCGATGGGGCACTACCCCCCCCAATACCAAAGATGCATGGTTTACTCCCACTGATGCCAGGATAATTTCTACACCCAATGGCCACAGTTCATCCGCCCTAAAGTCTGGAGGACAAGTAAACTAGCCCTTTGTTTAGAAAGTTTGGAGACCCCTGGCATATACAATTTCTACACAAGGCAAATTGTAATTGAATGTTAAATTAAAAAACAACATTTTCTTGTCAAACTGCAGCTGCTGTCATTTTCTGTAAAATGCAATATTGCAACCTGGAGGAGTTCTGCACACAGATGGTGTACATCCCCAGAAATATCATCTCCTGCTTGTGTAATTGGCTTACAGATTATCCCAGATGTCTGCATTAGGATACAGGTCAGATTTCTAGGCATCCCCAACAAAGTTTAGGTAAAATACTCCCAAAGGGTTAACAATGCCTAAAGGGATGCAGACACTAAATTTCCTCATTGGAACACTGCAAGTGCATCAGCTGATTAATAATGGAAAAGTCTCTCCCATTCAGATTCATTCTGCACATTTATACAATCAAACAAATATAAATTTTGATCAGAAACAGGTAGCAAAAATCCAATAACGTTTGTTAAAAATCCCAGCAATGTACATACATAGATCACCAGAGGGGATTGTTTTTTCTCAACAAAATTGGTGTTATACTTTAAGCCGATTTCTGCTGAACTGTCTAAAATTTGAGCTGCGGGTGGCCCCATCGGCACCACCTGGCTCCACAAAACACAATTTAACAGTCGACTAAGACTAGGTGGAAAAGTTTCAACCGAAAACTGACCGGGTCCTAACAGATGCTTTTCAGTTATTCAGGCATCTGTTACTAAACCCAGGACCCTGCATTCACATATCTGGTCTCCCCCTATACACAGAACATGGAAATGCTATTATTTTAGTAAATATAAACTGCTAAATACATTTTCTCATCAGCAGTATAAAGCAGTCTTATGACTTCTATAAGTGTCTAGTTAAAGCTTGTAGGAGGAGTTTTCATTCTCCTCTGACTGTCCTTTGAGGCTGCAGGACCCCCTCTGTCTGGACAGTGCCGATTGGACCTGTGCTGATCTCAAAAAAAAATAAAAAATCTAGCAGTGGACACCAAACTGAGCATGTGCAAAGTGCCCCCAAGGCTCTGTACTATTAGCAGATCGATTTGGGACTTTGGAAGAAGGGGAGGATCAGAGAAGACAGGATCAAACAGCCGTTTTATACAATGCAGAGGATTAACCCCTTAGGCTCCATAACAAGGATGCTTTACTGCATTTACAGACTGATTTTATTGTTGTGGGTTTAGCAACACTTTAAATAGAATAGCCAACAAAGGAGGTTTCCCATCCATGCTGTTTAGAAGAACCGATTGATTTTCCATCTACAGACTGAATCTACTGACATCTAAGTGAAGCTTCAGAAATGCAAATTATCACGAGAACACATGCCAACTACAAATGCCGGAATACATTAAAGAAGAAAAACACAAGCAAATCTGGCTAAAGAAAATGGTCGCAGTGTTGTTGATATCCAATAATCAGCGTTCCGTGGTAATCTCTAGAATGGCCATATCTACCCTGTACTCACCATTCATCAGCAGGGACCCTTCCTGTTAGAGTCCCACCAAGCTATGCTGGGAAGGCACAGGAATGTGAACAGGCTAGGACCGTAATGTATGGATCTCAGCAACTGCTGGAGGAGGGGACCACAGATGGCAATGCTAATTTACATAGATGTTGAGTGATGCACAGCAGAGAGAGGGCGCCTGGGTAAAACATTGCCGCTGCTTTACCCAAACAAAGATAATCTGTTCTAGACCGGGACTGCCACTTCCCGCAATTATTACATGACGGGCTTACTGAAAGAGCAGCTCATGAAAACCCAGTGCTAATATTATGCAGGCAAATCTGCAGCTGTGCTAAGATCAGGAAAGTACATTCTGACAATTCTTAGTCCTGATTTAACCACTTGCTTACTGGGCACTTAAACCCCCTTCCTGCTCAGGCCAACTTTCAGCGCTGTTGCACTTTGAATGACAATTGCGCGGTCATGCAACACTGTACCCAAATTAAATTTTTATCTTTTTTTTTCTCACACAAATATAGCTTTCTTTTGGTGGTATTTGATCACCACTGTGGGGGGTTTTCTTTTTTGCTAAACAAAAAAACGAAAAATTTTGAAAAAAAAAAAAAAAAAAACAGGTTTCATAGTTTGCTATAAAATTTAGCAAACAGGTAATTTTTCTCCTGCATTGATATGCGCTGATGGTCACAGATAAGGCGGCACTGATAGGTAGGGATGAGCCGAACACCCCCCCGTTCGGTTCGCACCAGAACCTGCCAACGGACTGAAAGTTTGCACAAACTATCGAACCCTGTTAAAGTCTATGGGACTCAAACGTTCGGAATCAAAAGTGCTAATTTTAAAGGCTAATATGCAAGTTATTATCCTAAAAAGGGTTTGGGGACCCGGGTCCTGCCCCAGGCAGGGGCGGATCCAGAGTCTTTTCTCGGGAGGGGCACTGCCAAAAAATATGTTTTTTTTGGTGGGAAATTTATCGGGGAAATGGCTGGTGAGGGTGCTTCAATCATCCCGGCACCATGGTTGTTATGGTGTCAGGATGATTGAAGCGCATTATTTCTATTATTACATTGTAATATAAAATTAAATAGTTCAATGCAGAATCAGTGGGAGCCCCGAGTGTGTTACTTGCCACCGTCGCCTGCAATTAGTGGGAGCCCTGAGCGTGTCACTTACCACACGTTGCGGATTGTCACTTGCCACGTCACCTGCCACATCTTGCGGATTGTCACTTGCCACATCACCTGCCACACCTTGCGGATTGTCACTTGCCACGTCACCTGCCACACCTTGCTGATTGTCACTTGCCTGCCACCAGATGCAGATTGTCATTTGCCACGTCACCTGACGCAATTTGCGGATTGTCACTAACTTGCCTGCTAAGGTGTAGTTTTGGATGTCTCTTGCTGTGTCCCAGACTCCCAGAGTCAGGCAGCAGAGAGATATTGTAATATCTCTGCTGCCTGCACAGTGAGGGCGGAAGTCATTGCAGGAATGCAGGGCAGGCACGGGCGGTGAGAGATGATCTCATCTCTCTGCTCCCCCGCTCCTGGCTAGCTGATTGGCCAGCTGCCACACTGAGCCTGCTCTCTCACTCTCACCTGCGCTGCCAACACACTGAGCAGCACGGTCTGCCCACGAACCGCGCCGCCCACCCACAAACCGCGCCGTAAGCAGAGCCGCCCGCTTTCTTATGCGTCTGTCGAGCCGCACGCTATCGCACCTGCACGCTATCGCACCTGCCCGCAGAGCGGCCCGACGTGACTCACTGACGTCACTCGTTGCTAGACGCCAAGCGGCCCAGGCGTTAGCAACGAGTGCAGGGAAGAGGCTCCACCCACCTCCTCCGCTCCTGGTATCGTGTCAGTGCGCCGCGTAACTACATTAGACGAGTCTCTCTCTCTGCGCTGCTGATTGGCTGATGTGAGAAAGTAAGAGAGACTCAGAGAGGCAGCGGCAGCCGCAGAACAAGTACTGTATATACTTGAGTATAAGCCGACCCGAATATAAGCCGAGGCACCTAATTTTACCCCAAAAAACTGGGAAAACGTATTGACTCGAGTATAAGCCTAGGGTGTCCATCTGCATGCCACACTGTGCCTCACTTTGCCTCACTGTGCCCATGCCTCACTGTGCCCATGATTAGACTGATGTTTAACATGGGAGCCTATGGAAGGAGTGCCTGGCTTTGAAAAATCGTTTCTCCCCGGCTGTAGGTCTCCCAGACACCAAACTTTGCACACTTGTAGAGGAGACATGGGGCTACATGTGTGCCAGGCTTTGGGTCCAGGAGACCTACGACCGGCCGGTACCGGGTCCACAAAGTCACTGGAGAAATGACCGTTTAACATTGGAGTCTATGGAAGGGGTGCCCGGCTTTAAAAAAATCGGTGCTCCCCGGCCGTAGGTTCACCAGAAACCAAACTTTGCACACTTGTAGAAGAGACATGGGGCTATATGTGTGCCACGTTTGGGGTCCAGGGGACCTACGGTCGGCTGGTACCGGGCCCCCAAAATTCGGGAGATCAGGCGCTAAAAAAAAAAAAGAGCAAGCGAGTGTGACAGATGGTCTCGGGGGGGGGGGCAATTGCCCTGTTGCCCCCCCCTGGATCCGCCCCTGGCCCCAGGGGACATGTATCAATGCAAAAAAGTTTTAAAAACAACCGTTTTTTCGGGAGCAGTCATTTTAATGATGCTTAAAGCGAAAAAAAAAAAAAGGTTAAATATACCTTTAAATATCGTACCTGGGGGGTGTCTAAAGTATGCCTGTAAAGTGGTGCGTGTTTCCCGTGTTTAGAACTGTCCCTGCACAAAATGACATTTCTAAAGGAATAAAAGTCATTTAAAACTGCTTGCGGCTTTAATGTAATGTCTGGTCCCGGCAATATGGACCACTAACTGAAAATACTGCAGCTCCCTGCCTGTGGTATTTGTATGAAAACACCAGCAATTGTCTTCAGGTAGCTTTTGGTGCACACTGTGCAAAGGACACAGTACACCAAGTGAAACACTGCAGCTAGCACAATCACCTGCCTGTCAGTATAGAGGATAACAGGAACGGATCTAGCTAAACTGAATACAGTGTATAAATATATATACACACAACACCTAGGATGCATATATATCCTCTACACACTGTAACAGCAGCTAACTGACTCGCCTGCCTGCTCTATCTAACTCAAATCAAACTACACTGTCTCTCTCTCTCTCTTTTAACCAACGCCGCAACACACTACACAAGGCCGCCAAGCCGGCGGCCTTATATAGTGTGGGGCGTGTACCTACTCCTCTGAGCCATGATTGGCCAAAGCCACCCTGGCTTTGGCCAATTACAGATCTCTGTACTTACGGCGCTGTGATTGGCCAAGCATGCGGGTCATAGTGCATGCTTGGCCAATCATCAGCCAGCAATGCACTGCGATGCCGCAGTGAATTATGGGCCATGACGCTCCACTTGAATTTGGCCCATAATGTTCGAAATTCGGCGAACGGCCGAACAGACGATGTTCGAGTCGAACATGGGTTGAACTCGAAGCTCATCCCTACTGATGGGTGGCACAGATAAGGCGGCACTGATGGGCACCAAAAGCTGGCACTGATTGGTGACATTGATAAGTAGCACTGTGGGCACTGGTAGGTGGCACTGGTGGGCACAGATGACTACGCGGCTGCTTTCCTTGATCCTTGAGCCGATGTCCCTCTGACAGCCACTGGTGATTGGCTTTTTTTTCTTCTTCTCAAGCTATCAGAGTGAGGAGAAAAAATTGCCGATAACCAACTCTGTTTACGTCACATGATCAGCTGTCACGTGGTAAGGGGTCGGGATCGACCCCTTACTCTGATCTGTGATCAGCCGAGTCTCAGACTCACTGATCACAGGGCGTGCAGGGCGCTCGAGCACGGGAGAACATCCATTGACTCCCTGCCGGCAAAGTACCGGTAGTTCCGTGCTGTAGGCGTCATTTGGCTATAGCGCGGACGGAGAGGGGATAAATGTTTCTACTCTCTGAAGAGATCTTTAACACTTGCTTTCCGACATGCTGGAAAATATCTGCATAACCTGGTCAACAGTGTTAATTTCCTAGATGAAATGAACACTATTTTAACTAAAATAATATAGATGACTCTGATACAACTAAAACTGAATTTTCGTCAAAAGACTGACTAAAACTAAATTTGATGTCAAAATTAACACTGCTAGTTATATATCACAACAGCTAAATCTGTGTCTGAAATGCATTCAATTTCAAGTATTTTCAATTAATGCATTTCAAGGGTGCCGTTTGGATGTCCTGTAAGCGGGCCGCCACTTAAGCTAAGATCGCCTGCCTGGTGAACCAAATTCTTCCACTACCCTCTATAACTGCCATCTACAATATTGGACTGAGTTTCATGGTTGTCTTTACATGAGACTCCACAAGACCCTTGCGTTCCACAGCTCTAGCAACTGCTAGGGGATCTTTTGTAGTGAGATTACTGGGTTGGGCTTCTTGGGGCCTAGCGATGGGCGTGCAGTGGGATGCTAACATCAGAGCAATCTTTTGGCCCCTACCTCTTTGGTTTTAAAACATAGTGGCTTACATTTGTAATGTAATCTCTGCAACTTGAAAAAAATGATTCTGTATCATCGTGTTTGACACCTCTGAAGAAGAATTCTCGAAACACGTTAGTTGTCATTTCCTTTCCTATGGTCATTTTGTAATATTACATTTTTTTGTACATCTTACAAAAGTTTTAATCTTTTTGTACCAATAACTTATATTTTTATTCATTTGACGTCTTTTTAGTGCCTATATAGTCCCACTTCTAGAGGGTGTTTCTCTTCATGTCTGTAATGCATGTTCAAACCTTAATACCATAAATATTATGTTATTAGATTTTTACTCCAGGAGTATATCACGAGTTTGAAAATTCTAGAGAAATGCTTAATAAATGCATTACAATTTAACTAAACCCATTCAGTTGACTAAAATACGACAAAAATACGACAAAAACTGCATTTTAGTCAAAAGACTAAAACTAAAAATCGAAATTTGAAGTCAAAATTAAAGCGGTAGTAAACCGGTGTGTGTTTTCTTTTTTTTTTTGGAACCTGCAAGCTAAAGTGATAATGTGGCACATTATGTGAGATTTACCTTAGAACAAAGCCCTGCCAGTGGTGCTCTGTCACCGCTGACAAGGCTTCCATCTTCACCTGGTCTTGCTTCTGGGTTTGTGGACTCTCGCCAGAGCGGCGATGATGTCACTCCCACGCAGATGTGCGCAAGCCACTGTTTATGGCACAGAACTCTGAAGGTATGGTGACGTAACCGGCTGCATATATCTAAGCAGCGCACGTTCAGGAGATATTTACAGTACCTATAGATAAACCTATAATAAGGCTTACCTATAGGTACAAATTATGCATTGGAGTTCACTCCCACTTTAACACTGCTGGTTAGTGGCCCACCAAAATGAAAATTCTGGTGCCGAAACCGGAATTGACAGTGTTTGATAAATAAATTATATATATATATATATATATATATATATATATATATATATATATATATATATATAAATAAATAAAATTTGTGATGAGGTGCGTGAAATTAGGTGTCTACCCATAGCCAGACCGCAAAACCATATATATATATATATATATATATATATATATATATATATATATATATATATAAATAATTGTATTATATTCGACTTTTTAATCAATATCATAAATAAATATGAATTTATTGTCGGCACCTTTTAAAGCAGTGTTAAAAATCCTGCTTGCTGCATTTTTGGTGTATATTTGGTCAGTTATAAAAATAAAAAAAAACGCACCAAAAATGCACCTCCCCATTGAAATGCATTGAAAACACAGAAAGAACGAATTAAAAAAATGCAACCGTGTTGCATTTTTTAAATCATATAACCTATGAAAAACACATGAGCATGGTAAAATCGCAACAAATCACGACCGTTTTCGGCAGCCATTATCGGCACCTTTTTTTCTTATGGCACAACCTGAAAACCTTTTCCACCAATAATTTTGGGTGGCCGAAATTTCGGTGCATCACTACTGCTAGTCAACCCTTCCCACTGAAAAGAGGGGGGGGGGGTGTTACCCAGAGGGTGAGTAGTAAATAAAACTGCAGTGGAACCCATTTTCTCAGTTACAGTAAAGTACAAAGGATCAGCACAAATAATGTACACATTCAATAAGCAACTAATACAAGAAATATTGGGTCTGTCAGCAAAACCGCTGCCCCCACTGCACAGGTGACGGGGACACTTTAGGGGGTCAATTAAACAGGAATAGCCAATGACTGCCAGTCTATTGGGAATGAGATCGCTGCACAAATGCAGAGAGGTTTTCCTCCCATGGGATTACTAAATCGATCAATTCCTTGGATAAAGTGTTGCGTTTCTGTTGGCATTCGATCGTAGTGGCCACTTAAGGAACAGACAATATTAAACAATGGTGGAAGATGGAGGCGGCAATAATACTGGTAAATTAGAATCAATGAAAATGTTCTGTTCTATAAACAATAAAAGCAGCTCATTCACTGGATAAAATAAGAGCAACTAGTCTGTCCGTGTCCAAATCTCAGATCATATGAAAAGACAAATTCCCACATTGCTTCATAAGGTTCTGTATCCTTTTATATTCACTATTTCTTTATTTTTTTCACTGCGCGCATGCACGGGAACTGCTCTGATCTGTCCCAGCATTAATAAAAGAAAAACAGCACAGTTTTCAAACCTCAGGAAAGCTGCATCTAGCTGCATGGACAGCAAAACTGTATCACTGATGGAGGGAAGTGCAGTGGGGACTGAGGATGTGGGGGATCCTGCATTAAGATAAAAAACCTTCAGTGTGCAGAAGCCCCCATCAGCCCCCCCCCCAATACTTACCTAAGCCCCATCTTGATCCAGCAAAGTACAAGAGTGCCTCGGCCACCCAGGACTCTCCCTCCCGATTGGCTGTAGCGGCACCATTGGCTCCCACTTGCTGTCAAACAAAGTCAAGTTAGCCAATCAGGAGAGGGGGCAGGGCCAAACTGCAGCTTCATGTCTGAACGGATACACAGAGCTATGGGGGCACCCAAGCCGAGCGAAGCTGCACTCAGCAGGAGGGAGGGGCCAAGAGAGCCAGGGAGGGACCCGAGAAAAGGAGGATCTGTGCTGCTCTGTGCAATTCAATGCACAGAGCAGGTTTATTTATTTTTTTAACGAGACTTTAGCATCACTTTAAGGGCTCAATCACAATAGTAGGCTGCACCCATTGCACAGGTGATGGTGTGCACTGGAATTAAACCGTAAAGTAAAGTGACATTTCCTTAAGTTCCATTCAGCAGCATTGCAATGTGGTTGTTCTATTCAGCAGAATTATGGCGTAGTGGGTTGCGCTGAAACAACTACATACAATACTTTTTTCAGTGCATACCCCTGCAACGCAGCGTTGTAAACCCTGTACAACCACTTTTCCCTACAGGTAAGCCTATAATAAGGCATACCTGTAGGTACTGTAAATATCTCCTAAACCTGTACGGTTTAGGAGATATTCGCCATATACGCTTGTGCCTGTCATCAGCGCATGCGCACTATAGAAAGGGCACGGGTTTCTATATGGCCTGTGCCGTGACTGTCGGTTACTGCACGCATGCACGGGAGTGTCATCACACGACTCTGGCTAGTAACAGAGTCCACAGCCCCGGAAGGAAGAGGGGTTGAAGATGGACACGGTCACACAGCGGGGACAGCAGTGACATTACGGGCTTCTTCTGCAGGTGAGTGGCACATAATGGGCTAGTATGCGATGCATACTAACCCATTATGCTGTTACTTTGCAGGTGTTCCGTCAGATTAGGCGACCCGTCAGAATTGGTAACGGAAAAGACATTCCATCGCCGCCATCTTGCTACACCCCACACACCGCCACTGTAACGATACACTGAGAAGGGGGCAAGCGGCCATCTTGTTACACCCACCGGAGTTTTGCATTTCACACTTATTTTTAACAGAAAAATGAACTTATATGGTGAAATACAGCATTTAGAAATCCGACTGACTGTTTAGATGTTGAATTTTAAAAACAGCAGTGTTCTGTCACATTAGCAAACCTGTGAGATCAGCAGGTTTGCCACTGCTTTAAAAA
Organism: Rana muscosa; assembly: GCA_029206835.1. Lineage (NCBI taxonomy): Eukaryota > Metazoa > Chordata > Amphibia > Anura > Ranidae > Rana > Rana muscosa. Next base: position 271,059,127 of record CM055122.1, read on the forward strand.
AATTTAATATCGAAACAGTCCATCAGATTTCTAAACAGTCTATTTGACCTTATAAGCTCTGTTTACTGTTAAAAAAAACAGTGAAATGCAAAACTTCGGTGGGTGTAACAAGATGGCCACTTGCCCCCTTCTCGGTGCATCGTTACAGTGGAGGTGTGCAGCAAGATGGCGGTGACGGAACGTTACTTCCGTTACCAATTCTGACGGGTCGCCATATCTGACGGAACACAGGGAACAAAGAGGAAGTAAAGCCCATCAGGGTTTACTTTCTCTTTAACGACCTTCATAGGGAACGCAGCTTTTGTCCAAAGCCTGGTCTTGGGCTGGGAATTGACGAACTGGGATTGCGCTAGGCAAAATTGGCCATCCCAGAGTACCGAATGTAAACGAGTTCTAAAAAGTTACATTTTAATTTTGCTTAAAAATAAGCCTTCAGGGCCAGTTCACTCCACATGCAGACCAGTGCGTTTTTTTTTCTGCATAAAAAACACATGGAAAGTAGGTTATATGGTTTTCAATGGCATTGTTTACACCAGTGGTTGTAGTTCCAGTAGAACATGCTGCATTTTTCCTGCACTGGACTGTACTGGAACGCTGTAAGGCCCCATGCAAACGAGACGCTGTTATTTGCTGTTGAACGCACACTCTCGTTTTTTGGCGTTTACAAGCAGTTGCGTTTAACCTCGTTTTTCCAGAAGCAAAAAAATGGGTTCAGACGCAAACGTTTTCCACGTTTCAGACGCTAAACGCTGCTAAACGCGGTACCGGCGTTTTGCCGCGTTTGCGTTTATAAGCGTTTTTAAAGGTGACCTATTTTTTAACATTAGAAATCTCAAAAATGATGGCAAATGATGAAAAACTATTAAAAAATATAAAAGAAAACTGTAATTGCTTGCATTGCATTGTGGACAATCCACAACTTGTGGCAGGTAACGTGGCAAGTGGACAATCAACAACTTGTGTCAGGTGATGTGGCCAGGTGACGTGGCCAGGTGACGTGGCAAGTGGACAATCCACAGCTTGTGGCAGGTGACGTGGCCAGGTGACGTGGCAGGTGACGTGGCCAGGTGACGTGGCAGGTAACGTGGCCAGGTGACGTGGCCAGGTGACGTGGCAAGTGGACAATCCACAACTTGTGGCAGGTGACGTGGCCAGGTGACGTGGCAGGTGACGTGGCCAGGTGACGTGGCAGGTAACGTGGCCAGGTGACGTGGCCAGGTGACGTGGCCAGGTGACGTGGCCAGGTGACGTGGCAAGTGGACAATCCACAACTTGTGGCAGGTGACGTGGCCAGGTGACGTGGCAGGTGATGTGGCAAGTGGACAATTCACAACTTGTGGCAGGTGACGCGGCACGTGATGTGGCCAGGTGACGTGGAAAGTGGACAATCCACAACTTGTGGCAGGTGACGTGGCAGGTAATGTGGGCAGGTAACATGGCTAGGTGACGTGGCAGGTGACGTGGCAAGTGGACAATTTACAACTTGTGGCAGGTGACGTGGCCAGGTGACGTGGCACGTGATGTGGCCAGGTGACATGGCAAGTGGACAATCCACAACTTGTGGCAGGTGACGTGGCCAGGTGACGTGGCAGGTGACGTGGCAAGTGGACAATCCACAACTTGTGGCAGGTGACGTGGCCAGCTGACGTGGCAGGTAACGTGGCCAGGTGACGTGGCAGGTAACGTGGCCAGGTGACGTGGCCAGGTAACGTGGCAAGTGGACAATCCACAACTTGTGGCAGGTGATGTGGCACGTGATGTGGCCAGGTGACGTGGCAAGTGGACAATCCACAACTTGTGGCAGGTGACGTGGCCAGGTGACGTGGCCAGGTGACGTGGCCAGGTGACGTGGCAAGTGGACAATCCACAACTTGTGGCAGATGATGTGGCAAGTGATACGCTAAATACAAGTACACTGCTTCTCTCTCAGCTGCTGCTACTCACTCTGGTCTCACAAACTGGCCGAAATGGTTAAAATTTACTGTTTTTTGAGCTTAGGGAGGGTCTATGATGAAACGCTTATAAACGCAAACGCGGTTAAACGCCGCTAGACGCGGCCGCAAACGCGGCAAAACGCGCGTTTATAAACGCCGGTTTCAGCGTTTAAAAACGTGTGTTCAGCAGAGTTTGCACCTGCGTCTCGTGTGCATGGGGCCTAAAACTCATCAAAAACACAATGGAATGCACATATCCTTATTAAAGGTTAAGAAAAAAAGAAGGGGGAAAAAATGTGTTTCTATGGTGTGAACTGGCCCTCAAAGATGCACTCAAACCAAAACTGAAAACACCAGTGCATACGAGTGAACAGCCTACCTGGTGAGCGGTACAGTTTTTCACCCAGACATTGCCAAAAAACATTACCCCCCCCCCCACCCCTGCATCTCTGGCGCAGGAAGTGAGGGGAAATTTCCCCAAATGAGCCACAAAGAAAAAAAACAATAAGGGTCTGGACTATTTTCTGCACTATTCAAAACTAAAAAAGTTTTGACTTTACATACTAAGAAAACTGCTTTAATAACAAAAAAAAAACAAAAAAACGGATACACCAAAGCCAAATAGAATACAAGAGAAGAAGGGCAGCGAGGGACAGAGACCACGCTAAACACACAGCAAACAGATGTCTTCAATTTAACGCAGATGTCCCGGTTTTTCTTACAATGCAGGAAGAGCCCGGGATCTGAGGCCAACATTTTCAACTGCAGAGATAGAAATTTCCATTGTTATTTTCCTCCAACGCGTTTTTATTTATTTATTTGGTTTTCAAAATTTTAAACAAATGTTTTCCAGTGTGTACAATTGGTGGTTTCCTTTATGGTCCTTCCAATGGAATTGGCTTGTACAGTTGAGAAAACTTTGAAATTAAAACGGATTACAGGAGATCGGAGGAATCATACAAACCATAAAATACACACATGCTACTTAAGTAGAGAGAGAGATAAACCATTTCACTTATGCTTCAGGGTTCCCAGAGGGATGATTTGGGGAAAGAAACGTTAAGTACCAAAATACAAATTGTGGATACAAAGGTCTTCCCTTGTAGAACAGAACTGGAATGGTCCACAAAGCAATACATGGAGTGGCAGGGCTGCGAGTAAGGTGGAAACTACGAACTGGATCTTTGCTTATAAAGGCGACTGACCTACCATGTTATGGAACACAGCAGCGTCCTTGCGGTTCAGTACAGGCCTCACTTCGGGGTAACAGAGGTTGCTATGGCAATACATTTTTGGGGACTCCTCCACCTTTGTCAAGCCTAGGTGTCTGGGGAAACACAGATTTATATAGCAGCTGGCAATATTGGTTGGTCCTACATTAATGAGCAGAATACCAAAGCAAAGTTATAAAGTTGCTATTGGAGCCCCTGTGGGTCTGGAGACTAGGACAGCAATTAAAAAAAAAAAAAAATCATTCTTCACTTTATCCAGGGGAAGGGGTTAACCACTAGGGGGTGAGGAAGGGGTTAAGTGTGTCCTAGGGAGTGATTCTGTGTGGGGGGCTGGGCTACAAGTGATAGGACAGTGATCACTGCTCCCGATGACAGGGAGCAGTAGAGCAGGGAGCAGTAGATCACTGTCCTGTCACTAGGAAGAACAGGGAAATGCCTTGTTTACATAGGCATTGCCCCGTTCTGCCTCTCCGTGACACGATCGCGGGCCGCCGGCGAACATCGATCACGGCGAGTGAGCGCCGCACGGCTTCTTAAAGGGGACGTATAGGTACGTCCATTTGCCCACTGCTGCCATTCTGCCGACGTATATCGGCGTGCAATGGTCGGCAAGTGGTTAAAGGACACATATGGACACTAAGCCCTGGTTCATACCAGTGTAGCTTTGGAATCGCGCTACTTTAGCGCGATTTCAAAGCCGCAGATCAGTGTGATTTGGACCTCTGATTTCATTGTGGCTTGCGACTCATTTAACAAAAGTCAATGTAAGTCGCAATGAAATTGCAAAAATGATTTGAACAGTTCCCATTGCTGGCAATGGGTTGCAACTTGTCATGCGATTTTGAACTGTCAAATCGTAAGACTAAATCGCACTGGTGTGAACCAGTGCTAAAGCATTTACATATTCTTAACAAGAAGAACTTTAAAACCCAACCCTCCTTGACCTCTGTAGCTGCAGGCACCCTGGAGTAATTCATCCTGAAAGCTCACAAAAAAAAAAAAAAAGAAGGATCTAAAGTTGGCTTGTAGTTTGTTTCTGAACAGCTTATAGTACTTAGGGACGATTCAATAAAGCCCTTCACCAAATTCAAGAAAGCTGCACGTCAGTTCTCTTGTTCCCAAAGAGAATTTGGAAATAGATTTTTCCATTCAGCCTGCACAGAATTCTCCATCCATGCTATACAATGCGGGTGGACAAATCTCCCTCTGTGGTTATTGATATTTTGACAGCCAGACCCACCAACTTTCAAAATACCCAAACAGTTTTTTTGTGCCTTTCTCCTTCAAATGTTTCAAACAAGGAATGTCAGGCAGAAGGTGTCTGACAAGGCAGCCTAATGTCGCGTACGCACGACCGCTTTTCATGACGAGAAAAATGCCATTTTTTAAATTGGTCATTAAAAACGATTGTGTGTAGGCTCCAGAGCATTGTTCTCGACAAGCAAAATGGCCATTAAAAATTTAGAACATGTTCTATTTTTTCTCGTCATGAAAAATGGCCGTGTGTACCCTTTAATGACGGGAAAAAAAACGCACATGCTCGGAAGCAAGTTATGAGACAGGAGCGCTCGTTCTGGTAAAACTAGCGTTCAGAATGGAGATAGCACATTCGTCACGCTGTAACGGACTGAAGAGCACGAGGCTGAGAAGCGCGAATCGTCTCTCACCAAACTTTACTAACACGAGGGTGGCACCATCCGAATGAAACTTCCCCTTTATAGTGCCGTCGTACGTGTTGTACGTCACCGCGCTTTGCTCAAGCATTTTTTCCCATGATAGTGTGTAGGCAAGGCAGGCTTGAGAAGAATCACGTCGAGAAAAACGTTGTTATTTTCAATGACATTAAAAACGGCCGTGTGTACGCGGCATTAGAATTTCGGCCGGTCACCAGGAACCGGGTGAAATTTGCTCCATTTATGACCATTTTTACACAGACATTTCACTCCCAGCCACTGATCACAGTGGTGATGGAGTAGAAGGAAGGCATGTGTATGCTGCTGGGCTTTTTTAATTCCCTCTCATGGCTATTTGGTAACTTGAGGTGGAATTAATGTCAACCAATCTGGCTGTATTCAATTCCCATGCCTACGAGTCTTACCAGTCCAATACTTCTGCTCTGCCAATTCAAGAGCAGATTCAGATTCCAAAAGCCCACAGCTTATAGGTTCTGCTTAATCTGATCTCTTCCACATACATCTTAAAAAAATAAGCATCTGTTTTCTTAAGGTCTTTAAAAAGCTTTCTGTATCCACTGCCCGACACTATCCCTTAATTGTGAGGTCACTGAATTTTCCATCCCAGGGACATTTGGCTAGTGTATACATTAGGCCTCATGCCCACGGACGTTTTTACAGCTGCGTTTTTGAGCGTTTTTTACAGCTTAAAAACGCCTGTCCATGTTAGTCTATAGCTTCATGCCCACCTAGGCGTTTTTGAGCTGCAAATAGCATAGACGTTTTTAAGCTGTAAAAAAAAAACCAGGACCAGTGCGTTCCTCAGCGTCAGAATTAGGCAGAAAAAAACGCGAGCGTCAAAAAACGCTCAAAAACGCGCACTAACGCCGCGGTCGCGTTTTTCAGCTCCGACTTTTTTTTTTTTTCATTTAAAAAAAAAAAAAAAAAAAAATTATACAATAACATGCACAGGCGTTTTTAAGCTGTAAAAAAACGCAGCTGTAAAAACGTCCGTGGGCATGAGGCCTTAAAGTAAAGGACTTATTAAAAGGTTAAAATAGTCTTCTGATGAATGTTCCTGCCATATCCTGTTTGTGTGATGTATCTCCCCGACATCAAACTCAAAGCTTCCCACACCCCATGCATGCTTCTATTTCAGTCTTTGGGTCGTGACCACTCAATTAATGGCGGAAATGATTGGACTGGAGGGCAGTGAAAAAAAAACAAAAAAAAAACATAAAAATTACAGTCATTATATAAGTGGGATGCTAGGAAAAAGTTTTCAAAGAAAAGTAATAAGTTGCCAGTGTATGGGCAAAAAGCCCAGCCACCACTACACGGTCCTATGTGGACCTCCATCAATTTGCTGTTTTACTGGTGGCATGCATTGTCCGGCCTTCAGTTTTAGCTGAGCAGATCTGAGCAGTGGAAGATGTTCTGTGTACTCCTCATGATGGCATTGCCTGTTTTACTTTACACGGTCAGGACACCAAGATGTAAAGCCCTGTACACACGATCTGATATCCTATGGATTCTAATCCAATGGTTTTGTCCCTCGGAAATCCGATGAAGCTGACTTCCATCAGTCTTGCCTACACACCATCAGTCAAAAAACCGACCGTTCCAAACGCGGTGACGTAAAACACTCAGATGAGCCGAGAAAAATTAAGTTCAATGCTTCTGAGCATGCGTCGACTTGATTCTGAGCATGCATGGGTTTTTTATCCGATGGACTTGCCCATAGACGATCGGAATTTGCTATCGGTTTTTGATCCATCGGAAAAATTTAAAACATGTTCTATTTTTTAAAACCAATGGAAAAAAGACCGCTTGGTCCCATACACGATCGGTTTGTCCGATGAAAAAAGTCCATCGGACTGTTTTCATCGGTAAAACCGATCGTGTGTACAGGGCTTAAGAGTTTGGCCTTCAGTTCTAGCTGGACAGCTCTGATCAGTGATAGCTGACCCATGTGCTCCCATGGCGGCATTCCCCATGTTTCTTTATGCTGTCAGTCACCAAGATGCAATAGTTGCGGTGGGCAGAGATTTTTTTTTAAAGTTTTCAGGTTCTGCATTGCAGGTGAGCTGCTCCCCCATTGCAAGAAAAGGAGGTAAGGGCCTGCGTCGATGGGTTTTTGTATGTGTCAAAACTGCTCCTCATTGAAGTCAATAGGAATACATAGGCAGATTATAGCAGGTTGATGCAGCCTATAGACCCCATGGCAAGGTGATCAGATTTTTTAACTGAAATCCGGGGACATATTTTTTTTACTATTAATGGCGCCAATCAGCGACACTCTGCCCGTCGCCGCCGCCCACCTCACAGCCTGTCAAGTCTTACTCCTCTGGCCCCAGCTACTACTGGGTGGGGAGCGGAGGAAGATCACTCCACCAGGGAAGGCATGGAGATAGGCAGGCGGCTGGCCGAGACTTGAGCCAAGGCAGAAGAACATGCGAGCGGCGCTGGATGGGCATGCACCCTAAACTGAAGAAATATTCCCTCCGCTCCGACCAGCACATGATCATCAGAAAGGGGCACAGATAATGGAAAAAAATACACCCCCTAAGCTAGTAAGAGCGGCGTAGCGGGGGGGGGGTGTATTTCAAAATTCTTTTTTTTTTTAATTCTGCACTGACCGTCTTTGAAAATGCCCCAGCCCCTGTTCAAATCCAATCCGGGGACAAAACTGGGGACAGACTTGGTCCGGGGACAGTGTCCCCAATCCGGGGACTGTCCCCTGAAACCGGGGATGTGTTGTCACCTTACCCCATGGCCACCAGTCTGAGTACATCTGTACATTTGTGCACGTTTACACAAGTACCAGTGTATACCTGCATACAGACGCATTATGTAATTGACTTATACTGCAACCTATATGTAGCTGCTGTGGATCCTGCTTGGGGAAATACGCCCTCATTTTATATCACATCGCCCCAGGCGCCTGTCTGCACAAGGACACAATGTGGTCAATCGAAGGTCTGAAGGAAGTCAACTGCAGATCAAAAGGTACCTATCCATGAACTTTAAAATGATTTTAGATCTAAAATGGATCTCAAATAAAATCTCAACGCACCTGAAAGCATGGGACATGAGCACGCGTTCAGACCACCATCAAGGACAAAGATCAGGTGGCTGGTCAATGGGAAGAACATGCTGGCTGCCTGAACTTCTCAGATCACATCAATGGAGAGAAGAAATATAGGTGGGGACTGGCAGGAACCACTTGCATCAACAAGGAATCATAGAAATGGGTTGGGTCCCTCAGACCAGTGTTTCTCAACTCCAGTCCTTAATTACCCCCAACAGGTCATGTTTTCAGGCTTTTCATTATTTTTGCACAGGTGATTTGATCAGTTTCACTGCCTTAGTAATTACCACAGCCGTTTTATTTGAGGGAAATCCTGAAAACATGACCTGTTGGGGGTACTTGAGGACTGGAGTAGAGAAGCATTGCCTCAGACCACTGGAGTCAGGATTGTCCGATAGCACGTTTAATTCACCCAGGTTTGCGGTTTTATTCTCATATCGATGACTACCTTTATTTAGTCCTTCAGGGCAAAGTGATAGACATGCCCCACTCACCTATACTTGCCATTGTGGATCAAACATCCCTTACAGCACTTTACCCTAAAAAGACCAAGTCACAGATTTTTTTAATTTTTTTTAAGGTGCCATGCACACCTGAGCATTTCGTAGCTTGAAGCGCAAAGCTCCAAAACTCACAAAAAAATCCCATGTTTTCAAACCATGGCCACTCAATATATGGAGCGCTCGGGTGCCTGTAGCTCGACGCCTGATTCTCCAAAAGGTATATGAGATACTTCTTAAGCAAAATTGTACATTTTTGGCCCCTTGGACTTTAGCGAAAGGGCCATTCAACTAGCAAAAGAGGTGTTTTTGTGCGTTTTATGAAAGTATCTTGAGCATTCAAGAGCCGACAGTACTGCTTTCCATTGGCTAAAAACAAAAATGGCCAAAAGCTTGAATACACTTAAAAGTGGAGTTCCAGCCTTTTAATGTTTATTAAAAGTCAGCAGCTACAAAAAGTGTAGCTGCTGACTTTTAATAAACAGACACTTGCCCGTTCCACGGTCCAGCGATGTGGCCGCACGGAGCTTCGCTCCTCTCCTCAGCGCCTCCATTGCCACTCTGGGCAACCGGCTGTGATAGCTTTCGGCTTCACGGCAGGGCACTCCCGGAGAGGACAGGCGATCTCCTGGGAGCTGTCACGTGTCCCAGGAGATTGCCTAGAGGGAGGGGCCGCCTAGGGGCAGAGGAGGAGTCGCCTAGGCAGCCCCTAGGCGGAAGTAGGAAGTGGGACAGGAAGCACTCCCCCCCCCCCCCCAAAAAAAAATTACATGCTGAATGTGGCATGTAAGGGGGCGAGGAGTGCTTAAAGCGGAAGTTCCACTTTTGGGTAGAACTCCGCTTTAAAATATGGTCCTAAAACACTCCTTTATAAGAGCAAGAGGACTTAAATAAAAAACACCTAAAAGTCACTTTGATTTAGATGTAAATCCAGTCGCCTAAAACTACGGTATATCTTCTTTTTTCAGTAGACCATAGTTTTTCTCTCAACCTGCTGTAAAAACCGCTAATTATAACTGCAGAGAGAGCCAGACAATTTCATACAACTTTCCATAAACTGACACATGAAAGATGACCAAAGCGGGGTCATGCAAAGTTCTGTTTACAAGACGCCAAAAACCAAAAACGACCATGAAATATTCTCGAGAGGGTAAAAAAAAAAAAAGCTCAACCTCTCAGATGGTCAAAGTGGAACGTAAACTGTATGATCTTTCCTTTGAAAGGAACGGTCATCAGTCAATCCCACAGGGATTTAAACTAATACTCATAATTTACCAGGGCCAAGCAGAGGGAGGAAAACAAGCTTATCTTCAGTTCAAACACTTGTAAACCAATCCAGACCATTGTTTCTCAACAATAGACCTACAAGGCAGCACTATTTCACCTCTCCGATCCAAGCTGTCCAGAGTCACAACACACAAAATGATCAATAAGCACAAAAATAGGATTTTTGTACTCACCGTAAAATCCGTTTCTCTGGCATCCATGGACTGACACAGCGTGTCTTATACACCTTTACACGTGGGTTATGTCCCTGCTTGCAGGAGAAGACCTAGGCAGAATGTGAGATGTTATACATACATTCTAAACAGCCAGAGCTGAACAGCCCCGCCCAGGGGGGCGGTCCCTCCGGCATAACCCTCCCACTGCAGTCAGCAGACCTCAGTTCGTAACAAAGCAGTACAAACTCGAAAAGAAGGGTGGGTGCTGTGTCAGTCCATGGATGCCAGAGAAACGGATTTTACGGTGAGTACAAAAATCCTATTTTCTCTTGTCATCCATGGACTGACACAGCGTGTCTTATACACCTTTACACGTGGGATGTCCCAAAGCAGTGTCAAGAGGGATGGGAGCAGTATAAATGGAAAACCAAAAACTTCACTCCAAACAAGGCAGAGCTCCTCAACGGAGGAGTTGCAACATCAAACAGCGGCCTGCAACACCTTGCGGCCGAAGGAAGCATCCGAAGATGCAGCCACATCAACCTTATAAAACTTAGAAAAGGTATGAACAGACGACCAGGTCGCCGCCTTGCACACTTGTGCAACCGACGCTTGATGTCGGAAAGCCCAGGAAGCACCAATTGCCCTGGTGGAATGTGCCGTAACCGGAAAGGGAGGCGCCCGCCCCTTGAGAGCATAAGCTTGAATGACGGTTTGTCTGATCCACCTAGAAATGGTGGCAGACGAAACCGCTTGGCCCTGTTTTGGACCAAAGACAGCCACAAATAGTGAGTCAGACTTCCGAATAGAGGCAGTAGCAGACAGGTACACCCGCAAGGCTCGTACCACATCCAAAGTGTGAAGCGCAAACTCTCTGGGATGCAATGGGTGAGGACACAAGGACGGGAGGACAATGTCCTCATTTAAGTGGAAGGCCAAGACCACCTTTGGCAGAAAAGAAGGTCGCGGACGTAACACCGCCTTATCCTTATGGATGACCAAAAAGGGCGACTTGCAGGACAAGGCCGCCAACTCAGACACTCGTCTAATGGAAGTAATGGCCACCAAGAAGGCCACCTTCTGAGACAAAGTCAAGAGGGGAATATCTCTAATATTCTCAAAGGGAGGTTCCTGGAGAACCGAGAGCACCAAATTCAGATCCCACAGGGGGAGAGGAGGCTTGACAGGGGGGAGCACATGGCGAACCCCCTGCACAAAGGTGCTAACCAAGGGATGACCCGCCAGCGGTCGCTGAAAGAAGATGGCCAAGGCCGAAATCTGACCCTTAATGGTACTCAAAGCGAGCTTTTGGGTCACGCCACGCTGCAGAAAATGCAGGATTTCTGGGAACGGAATACGTTCGTGGGCGCCAGGTCCAGCTCTTCGCACATGGCGATGTAAGCTCTCCAAGTACGGTGATAGATCTTTCTGGAGGAAGACTTCCGTGCCCTTAACATGGTCGAAATGACCGAATCCGAGAGACCTCGGTCTCTCAGCACCTGGCTTTCAATAACCATGCCGTTAAAGCCAGAGACTGTAAAGCAGGATGAAATATAGGACCTTGAGACAGAAGGTCCCCCCGTATTGGTAACCGCCAGGGAACGTCTGCGACGAGACGTACCAGATCGGCGTACCAGTGATGCCGAGGCCAATCCGGAGCAACGAGGATCACCGGAATTCCCTCGGTCGCTACCCTGCGGAGCAGGTGAGGCAGCAACTGCAGCGGAGGATAAACGTATATCAGGTGATACTGACCCCATGGGGCCACCAACGCATCCGAGGCATCCGCCCAGGGATCCCTGGATCTGGCCACAAACCTCGACCCCTTGCGATTGAGTCGAGAGGCCATCAGGTCCACATCCGGCGTGCCCCACAGTCTGCAAAGGAGTTGAAAGACCTCCGGGTGCAAGGACCACTCTCCCTGGTCCAGCGTCTGGCGACTTATATAGTCCGTCTGCCAATTGTCTACGCCCGGAATGTAGACGGCCGACAGAGCCGGCACGCTTCTTTCGGTCCACCTCAGGATGCGGGCGACCTCGGATGCCACAGCTGAGCTCCGAGTCCCCCCTTGATGGTTGACATATGCCACTGCTGTGGCGTTGTCCGATTGGATCCTGATGGAGTGACCCTGTAGTTTCTCCGAACATGAGGAGAGGCACAGTCTGATTGCCCGTATCTCCAGCACATTGACCGGTAAGAGGGCTACGTCCGGAGTCCAAAGCCCTTGGGCCGACAGGACTCCCCAGACTCCCCCCCAGCCCGTCAGGCTGGCGTCCGTCGTGATCACCATCCATTGGATGGGGAGGAACGACTTCCCGGACCGAAGAGCCGGGGACCTCAACCACCACGTCAGGGACGCCCTGACCAGGTGACTCACCTGGATCTGAAGATCCAAGGACAACGGGGATTTGTCCCAAGTGGACAAGATCTCTTTCTGTATAGCCCTGGTGTGCGCTTGGGCATAAGGAACGGCCTCGAAGGAGGCCACCATGAGTCCCAGGACTCTCATGCAAAAGCGGATTGACGATCATTTTCGGGACGTCAGCACCCGTACTGCAGACTGAAGTGTCAGTAGTTTGTCTGGAGGTAGGAAGACTCTTGCCTCCAAGGAGTCCAGAATCAGACCTAGATACTCCAGACGCTGAGTCGGGACTAGAACCGACTGAACGTTCAGGAGCCACCCAAACTCCCTGAGGGTCTGACTGACGATAGTCACACTTTCTTCCAATTCTGAGCCACTGTCTGCTCTTAGAAGAAAATCGTCCAGATAGCCCACGATAGCAATGCCTCGCTGTCTCAGCAAAAAGCTAGGACCGGAGCAAGCACCTTGGAAGAGCCACAAATTGATAGTGGACTTCGCCGACCGCAAAGCGCAGAAACTTCTGGCGGCTGGCGCAGATCGAAACATGCAAGTAGGCGTCCTAGATGTCCAAGGATGCCAGAAAATCCCCTTGATGGAGTGTCGCGATCACTGTGCGAATGGATTCCATGCGGAATTTTTGCACCTTCACGAAGGCATTCAGGGCCTTGAGGTCCAGGATTGGCCGAACCCCGTCCTTTTTTGGAACAACAAACAGATTCGAGTAGAACCCCTGAAACCTCTCCTGGGACGGAACCGGCACAATTACTCCGGACCCGATCAAATCCTGTACAGCCCCCAAGAGGGCTACCCGACGGGCAGGAAGGAGAGGGAGATTTGAGGGAAAGAATCTGTCTGGGGGCCATGAGCGGAACTCTATTCTGTATCCTGAGGTGACCACCTCGCACACCCACCGGTCGGAGATCCGGGAGGTCCACCGATCCGTGAACCTGCAAAGTCGTCCCCCCAACCCAGAGACGGGCGGGGGCAAGACTTCACGCGGAGGCGGGCTTGGGAGCCAGCTTGTTCGGCTTACGCACCCAGGGGCGCTTGTGCCCGCCAGCCGCACTGTTGTCAGTCTGGGATGGCTTACCCGTGGACTCTGACGGACGAAAAAAACCCTTTTTTGCTGGAAAGGAAGGACCCGGTTTACGTCGGGCCTCCTTACCCTTGATAGTTTGAGGAAGGAGAGTGCTTTTACCTCCCGTGACATCCTTGATGATGTCATCCAGAGCAGCACCAAAAAGTCTACCACCCTTAAAAGGTAGATCCGTCAGGAGCTTCTTAGAGGCTAGGTCAGCAGACCAGCATTTCAACCAGATGAGACGACGCAATACCACCGCCGAGACAGAGGCCCTGGATATTAAAGGGGCCGCGTCCAACGTGGCGTCGCACACATATATCAGACCCTGCACCATCTGGTGGGCCAGAGCAATAGTGTCTGGAGGAAGGTTATACTCCTGCACAGTTTGGTGCAAAATTTTTGCCCATTCCGTGAGTGTCTGAGACACAAGGGTCGCCGCTACTACTGGCCGTAGGGCGGATCCCAACAAGGCGAACATGGCTCTACTCACCACTTCTGACCTCCTGTCAGTGGGGTCCTTAAATGCAGGAGTCCCCTCCATCGGGAGAGTGGTGGCCTTGTTTAAACGGGCGACTGGAGGGTCGAGCACCGGGGGAGAAGCCCACTTTTTAAGCAGGGCGTCTTCAAAGGGGTATCTAATAGACAAACGCCGCGGGACCATGAAAGTCTTCTGCGGCTTTTCCCAGACCTGGTCAATGAGCTGGTCAAAGAAAGGTACATATGGAAAAACCTTTTTAGAAGGCTTGGTCTTAAAAGAACCAAAGGAGACTGTATCCGCCTGAGGTTCTGCAGTCGCAGCATTTAGCTTGAGAGTGTCCCTCACAGCATCAATGAGTTCACCAACAAGCGCCCTGTCATTTACTGACTCAGAACTGGAGTCTTCCTCACAAGGAATGTCCTGTTCAAAACCATCCAAATATTCAGAGCTAGGGTCCTGAGCAGCAATAGCTAGGCCCATATCTGAATCAGAGCACTCCCCTTGTGGAGATAAAGTGGGGAGAGGGCGCTTTTTTGCTCCCTTGTGCTCACACACAGCTTCCATCCTGGTCAGAAATGATTCCAGGACTGCCGACAACTGGTCCATAGGGACCGCAGGTGCTGGAGCACTGGCTGCTGCCTCTGGCATGTTAGGGGAAGCTGGTGACTCTGACTCCATAATGTCCCCCTCTGAGACCACCCACAGGCTGTGCTGACTGAAGTAGGGGAATGCCCAGGGGACCCACCAACCTGACCAGGACCGCTCGGTTCCGCTGCCCTGTCTCTCCGCGCCGCTCAGCGTGAGTGAGCTGAGAGGAGAGAGACTGTGAGGAGATTCGCGCCGTTCCTGAGCGGCGCTAGAGGCCAAACTAGAGCTAGAAGAAGGTGCGGCTACAAGAAAATGGCCACCGCAATGTGCTCTGGCGGCCACGGCAAGATGGCTGCCAATGTAAAAAACAGCACAGTCACCAAACATGGCGCCGAACGGCGCCCAGGCCCCTCACTCTCAAATAAACAGCCCCAGCGAAATGCAGAGCAGCATGAGCCCCCCCCCCCCAGGACAGTATGGCCCCCAGGCACCCCACACAGTACAGCGCCAGCGAAGTGCACAGAGCGTGACATTAAAAAACACAGGGGGAGACAGGGAAATCCCCCACATAAGAAACACACAGCATGTACTCACCTGCAGCCAGGAGAGACTACTTACCCGTCCCCTGAGGGACCCACTGGTGTGTTTCTGACAGAACTATCACAGTGCGGTACTGAGTAGCTGTCGGCCCGGTCCACCGCGAAAGATACAGCCGGACTGTTCTATCTTGAGAGGACCGCGGAGCTGGAAGCCCACCGGCCACCCCTGGAGTCGTGGGGCATGTCGTGAACTGAGTCTCACGCACACAAGGCGAGGATCAGCACGCTCGATGGTCGGACAGGGAAGACGAGGATATCTTGTACCCAACCTGTTGCCCAGCCGACAGTTGATAGAAGATCTCAAAAGAAAAAAAAAAAATAGGAAAAAATTCCAAAAGGAATAAAAATAGGTCAGGAGACTGGCTCCTGAGAGAGCCACGTCTTCTCCTTCTGCTAGGCAGAAAAACAACTGAGGTCTGCTGACTGCAGTGGGAGGGTTATGCCGGAGGGACCGCCCCCCTGGGCGGGGCTGTTCAGCTCTGGCTGTTTAGAATGTATGTATAACATCTCACATTCTGCCTAGGTCTTCTCCTGCAAGCAGGGACATAACCCACGTGTAAAGGTGTATAAGACACGCTGTGTCAGTCCATGGATGACAAGAGAAAACGGTGTTTACAGAATGAAATGTGATTAGGGGCCAGACTTCTAGAAGGTGGTAACAGACTCAACTCTCCGCAATGAATAATGCTTTGCAGGATCACATTATGCAGAACGCGGCTACCTTTTGTTGTAGGCCAGATTTCATTACCAAGGATTTGCACAACTTGGTGCATTTATATAATCCTGTTACACTTCGTATTGCCATCTTTAGATATTGCTTTTTAGTAAAACAATCAATTGGTGATACCTCAGGCAGCCGGCTGGTTTATTACATTTGCAGGACATGCGGGGCTTGGAAAATAATTTGTACCCTTGTTTAAAGTGGTAGTAAACCCAAGAATGAAAGAGGAAGCAAAGTCCCATGCATATTGTACCTGTAGGTAAGCCTTATTATAGACCTATAAGTACTGTAAACATCTCCTAAACTTGCACCGTTTGGAAGGTATTTACTGTATATGCAGCCGATTACGTCAGCTGCGCATGCGCTCTGAAGGACCGGCCACCTGTGCCATTTCTTCCGAAAGCCTGTGCTGTGACAGGCAGCATTGGCGGGAGTGACGTCACGCGTCTCCGGCCAGTCACACGGACCCGAGAAGGAAGACGGGCAAAGATGGATGCGGCCTGCAGCGGGGCGACGAGGGCTTTGTTTGCAGGTAAGTTTAACATAATGAGCTACTAGTGATGCATACAACCACATTATGCCTTTACTTTTGCAAGTCAGAAAAAAAAACAAAAAACACATGGACTTTACTTCCTCTTTAAAAAATCCTCTGACAGGCATCCTCTTTTAAACAGAAGAGACCCCCTGCCTGTCAGCGGTAATGTGGTCTGAGCCGCACATGCTTAGATTAGACTGCATTTACGGCCCGTGGCGAAGTGACTCCCATGTGCGTGCGTGAGAGTGCCGTCACCGCAGCCGGGCCATTCAATCGGACGAAGGTTCGGAACCTGGAAGGAAGAACGGGTAAACATGGATGCACCGGGGACCAGGGAGAGCCGCAGCAGCCCAGCGCTGGAGGGTCCTGTTGGTAGGCAAGTCACTCATATTGTATTAGTTTGTGCTGCATACTTGTACATTATAACCTGCAGGGAGGCACTTTTTTTTATTTTATTAAAGGAGACTTTTACTACCGCTTTAAACCTGAGCTTCAGGCAGATAAAAAAAAAAAAAATACACAAATAAGTGTAGCTCCGTATTCTTTAACACACCATAAAAACTACTTGTCGGAGCCGATGCGCGTGGCCGGCGGGTGCGATGTCCGCCGGCCACCCGTGATCGCTCCTCAGAGACAGAACGGGGATCTGTCAATAAAACAGACAGATCCTCGTTCTGACAGGGAAGTAGAGAGAGGTCTGCGGTTGCTAGTAAACAGAAACAGCGATCTCTCTGTACTCTGTCAGTCCCCTCCCCCCACAGTTAGAATCACTCCCTAGGACACACTTAACCCCTTTGATCGCCCCCTAGTGTTAACACCTTCCCTGCCAGTGACATTTAGGCCCCATGCACACGAGACGCCGGTGCAAACTCTGCTGAACACATGTTTTTAAAGGCTAAAACCGGCGTTTAAAAACGCCCGTTTTGCTGCGATTTTAGCGGCGTTTTACCGCGTTTGTGTCTATAGGCGTTCAGTTAAGAATCATCATAAGACCCTCCCTAAGCTCAAAAAACAGTATTATTTAACCATTTCAGCCATTTTGGGAGACCAGCAGCTGAGAGAGCAGCAGTGTACTTATATTTAGCGTATCACTTGCTACATCATCTGCCACAAGCTGTGGATTGTCCACTTGCCACGTCACCTAATACGTCACCTGATACGTCACCTGGCCACAAGTTGTGGATTGTCCACTTGCCACATCACCTGGCCACAAGTTGTGGAATGTTCACTTGCCACGTCACCTGGCCACATCACCTGCCACAATTTGTGGATTGTCCACCTGCCATGTCACCTGCCACGTCACCTGGCCACAAGTTGTGGATTGTCCACTTGCCACGTCACCTGCCACAATTTGTGGATTGTCCACTTGCCACGTCACCTGCCACAAGTTGTGGATTGTCTACAGTGCAATGCAAGCAATTAGTTTTTTTTTTATAGTTTTTTTAATGGTTTTTTATTATTTGCCATAATTTTTGAGATTTCTAATGTAAAAAAAATAGGTCACCTTTAAAAACGCTTATAAACGCAAACGCGGCAAAATGCCGGTACCGCGTTTAGCAGCATTTAGCGTCTGAAACGTGGAAAACTTTTGCGTCTGAACCCATTTTTTTGCTTCTGGAAAAACAAGGTTAAACGCAACTGCTTGTAAACGCCAAAAAACGAGAGTGTGTGCATGGACACATAGGATAACATTGAATGGGTTCAGGGGCAGTTGAAAAAAGCGTCCAACTGCCTCTAAACGCGCGTTTAACAGCAAATAACAGCGTCTCATGTGCATGGGGCCTTATACAGTAAATCAGTGGCTATTTTTAGCTCTGGTCACTGTATAAATGTCACTGGTCCCAAAAAAATAAAGCGTCAAAAGTGTCTGATCTGTCCCCCGCAATGACGTAGTCCCGTAAAAAAAAAAAAAAAAAAAAAAAAAAAAAAAAATCGCAGATCGCCATCATTACTAGTAAAAAAAATAATAATAATAAGAATGCAATAAATCTATCCCCTATTTTGTAGAAGCTATAACTTTTGTGCAAACCAATCAATATACACTTATTGCGTTTTTTTTATACCAAAAATATGTAGAAGAATACATATTGGCTTAAACTGACAGAGAAATTTTTTTTTGGGGGATAATTATAGCAAAATTGTTGCCATTTTGTTTATAGCGCAAAAAAAATTAAAACCCGCAGGAGGTGATCAAATACCACCAAAAGAAAGCGATTTGTGGGGAAAAAAGGACGTCAATTTTGTTTGGGTACAACGTCGCACGACCGCGCAATTGTCAGTTAAAGCGACGTAGAGCCGTATTGCAAAAAATGGCCTGGTCGGGAAGTGGGTAAATCCTTCTGGGGCTGAAGTGGTTTTAAATTAAAGCTTCTGAGTTTGACTTGGCATCAGCCTCTTGTACAGCAGAGCTTATACTGGGAAAGGAAAGGCCAAGAAAAGAAGCCAATCTGCAGTACTCATGTGCTAACAAGGAACATGCAGATTGGAGGAGAGAGCAGAGTGACAGAAAGAAAAGTTTATCAGCCTGTTGCTGTTACAAGACCTCTGTGTGTTATTTAACTACTTCAGCTCCAGAAAGTTTACCCCCCACCCCCTTCATGACCTGACCAGGCCATTTTTTGCGATACAGCACTGTTACTTCAACTGACAATTGTGCAGTCCTAACATTTCATTTTTTCCCCACAGAGTTTTTTTGGTGGTATCTGATCACCTCTGTGTTTATTTTTGCGCTACAAACAAAAAAGTCCAACAATTAAAAAAAAAAAATAAATAATGATTTTTACTTTCCGCTATAAAACATATCCAATAAAAAAAAAATGTAATATCTTCATAGAATTAGGCCAATATGTATTCTGCTACATAATTTTGGTTAAAAAAAAAAAATCCCAATAAGTGTATATTGATTGGTTTGCGCAAAAGTTATAGTGTCTACAAACTATGGGATATTTTTATTTATTTTGGCTGTGATCAGCGACTTATAGCGGGACTGCGATATTGCGGCAGACATTCGGACACTGACACTTTTTGGGGACCAGTGACAAGAATACAGTGATCCGTGCTATAAATATGGACTGTCACTGTTACTCATGACACTGTGGCTGGAAAGGAGTTATCAGAGCCCATCAAAGGGTTAACCGTGTGCCTAATCTGTGTATTACTACAATGGGGGAGGTGCTTTTACTAGGGGGAGGCATGGATCCTTGTCCCTGCTTCGCAGAGACACAGGATCCATGCCTTCCCTCCTGTCAGAACGGCAATCTGTCTTGTTTACATAGGTAAACCGCCGTTCTCTCTGATTGGCAAGTGGCGGCAGACATCAAATCCGCGGTACCTGCTGTGTATACTCACAGCGGGAGCGAGCCGCCGGCAGCGCACAATAGGCCAGCCTGTCAGATTTTTCACGCTGCTAAAGCCGCTAGCAATAATCACTGTGTTCTCTGGGTCTGGACAGCTCCGGTCAGCTGTGCCTTCTGGCTGGGCCTTTTTGTAGGTTGTTGGAACTCACAATCTACTGTTTTCATCCTCCTCGGCCTCCGAGTGTATTCCTTGCCACCGCTGCACCACACTGCACCCTATTCATACACTTTTTTTTTAATGCAACCAAGTGATACAGCTTGGACTCCAACCTGCCAGTGATTGGACTAGAGAGAACCAGCACAGGGTCATTACTCTGTTCTCCCGCTTCTGTTCAAGCAGAGTTCCACGCATTTTTTACACTTTACCCCCAACCCCACCTTGCATTCGTGATCAGTTTCACCTATTTTTTTTTTTTGCAGCAATGTAAATACCTTATATTTATGCTGAATCCTCAGTTTACGCAGTACCTCGCCGCAGCGGGGTACGTCACATCCGCCCGCCCATTGACTCCTGGGATATGAGTGTCATCAGTCCCAGGAGACAATGGGCATCCGCTGCCTGCAGCATCACGCCGTGCTTTGTACTACATGCGCGAGATCAGGAGGAGCATGCAGTGTAGCAAGCAGCGCCGTATCTCGGAAGGAGGAACAAGTGGGCTTCTAATGCCCACACTAAAGATTGGAGCGCGCTCACTGGGGACAACAAAGTGAGTATACTTAAAAAAGATCATGATTTATAATATCCACATGTGATACATATACCATTATGAATAGGATTAGGTGCGACCATCACAGGGGTTATTTTAAAAAAAAGTATTTAAAAACAAGCTGGAACTCCACTTTAAAGCTGAGTTCCACACACTTTTTAAGCTTCTCACCATTAGCTTCTCAACTGGCCATAATGACTGCATTGGGCAATTATTTTTTTGCTTACCCCGTTTCCAAGGTTTTCTCTCTCTCTTCCGGTTTTGAGCGATGTACGTAATATCCTGCGACGTACGTAATATCCTGCGACGTACTGGCTCCTGGGAGATGTGGGTCATGATTCCCAGGAGTCAGTGGGCATCATCGCCTCTCAGCATCACGCTGCGCCGTGTGTTTAATGCGCATGCGCGAGATCAGAAGGTGCATGCTGGGTAGCCAGCAGCACCTTATCCCGGAAAAGAGTCCTAGTAGGCTTTACATGCCCACAATGAAGATGGAATCGCTCAGGAAAATGAAATCTAAGGCAAGTACATTCTAAAAAACTCGTACACGAAAGGGGATTGAATTGGAGACA
This sequence comes from Rana muscosa, assembly GCA_029206835.1. Classification (NCBI taxonomy): domain Eukaryota; kingdom Metazoa; phylum Chordata; class Amphibia; order Anura; family Ranidae; genus Rana; species Rana muscosa. The sequence goes on from CM055122.1 coordinate 271,079,998, forward strand.
TGATTTAATGTATATTAATTATGTAGACAAGCGGAGGGGATACCGCAAAAAAAATAAAAAAAATAATATGTGGTCGAAACTCCGCTTTAAGGAGTTTTCTGTTACATCTACAGAGTTGTACAGTCTCATAAGCCTCCTGCAAGGTTCAGGTTTTAGGTCATCACTCGCCCTAAAATAAGCTCCTATCTTCAGCTCAAAGCACTTTATTGTTTTAGCCAAGATAAGCCCAGTTGCGCCATTTGGTTCAACTAGGTGGCCTGCAACTTCAAAATCTAGTCATTTGACATCATGATAGCACTAAGCCAGGAACCCAACAAGGTCAAGAAACCCAAAGTCCAATCAGTTAATTGCTTTGCAATGAAAGACGCACAGCTGTCCTACATTTGGAGCAGCCGCCTGAAACAATCCCCGTTTCTATTCCTTGTCACTGATATTTTAGCCTTATCTCAGGGAATTATTTGCCTCCTGCAACTGTTGTTGAAGAATGGCGTCACCTAGTTAATATATGTGATCTCACCGCTGAAACATCCACTGCCGATATGAAAAGACAGACTAAACTTTACAGAACGGTTACTGTATAATAACGGTCCACAGCAAAAGGTAACTTGTGATGAATGAGATCACTCCTCCTCCAGTCAGCCGCCTTGGGACTATGCAATCGCAAGCAAATTCGGCAGGCTGGTTGTACCCAAGTTGATTGATCGATCAACTTGGTACATTCAGTCTGCCCATTAATGTTTAGAATCTCCGCCGATCCTTGCTGAACCGGCCGAAATTTGAACCACGTATGGCCGACCCAAGTCCCAAACAGGACTACACCTTTTATTTTCCAGCTCACATTATGTCCTGTCCATTAACTTCTTCTTCAATCATTAAATAGACTTACTAAGAATACTGATTAAATCTGAGTGAACACTCGTACACCAGCCACTGAGCGAGACAGGTTTTTATATCAGGATATAATAAAGGTCCCTGGTCATGTTAAGGCAGTAATGTTTTATAAAGACACTTCTGAGAAAGAGAAAAAGATAAAGAAAGAAAGAGAAAAAGAAAGAAAAGAGAAAAAGAAAGAGAAAGAAAGAGAAAGAAAAAGAAAGAGAGAAAGAAAGAGAAAGAAAGAGAGAAAGAAAAAGAGAAAGAAAGAAAGAAAAAGAGAAAGAAAGAAAGAAAAAGAGAAAGAAAGAAAAAGAGAAAGAAAGAAAAAGAAAGAGAAAGAAAGAGAGAAAGAAAAAGAGAAAGAAAGAAAGAAAAAGAGAAAGAAAGAAAGAAAAAGAGAAAGAAAGAAAAAGAGAAAGAAAGAAAGAAAGAAAAAGAGAAAGAAAGAGAAAAAGAGAAAGAAAGAGAGAAAGATAGAGAAAGAAAGAGAGGAAGAAAGAAAGAGAAAAAGAGAAAGAAAGAAAGAAAGAGAAAAAGAGAAAGAAAGAAAGAAAGAAAGAGAAAAAGAGAAAGAAAGAAAGAAAGAAAGAAAGAAAGAAAGAAAGAGAAAAAGAGAAAGAAAGAAAGAGAAAAAGAGAAAAAGAAAAAGAAAGAGAGTAAGAAAGAGAAAAAGAGAAAGAAAGAGAGGAAGAAAGAAAGAAAGAGAAAAAAAGAGAAAGAAAGAGAAAAAGAAAAAGAAAGAGAAAAAGAAAGAGAAAAAGAGAAAGAAAGAGAAAGAAAGAGAAAAAGAGAAAGAAATTGAAAAAGAGAAAAAGAGAAAGAAAGAGAAAAAGAGAAAGAAAGAGAAAAAGAGAAAGAAAGAGAAAAAGAAAAAGAAAGAGAAAAAGAAAGAGAAAAAGAGAAAGAAAGAGAAAGAAAGAGAAAAAGAGAAAGAAATTGAAAAAGAGAAAAAGAGAAAGAAAGAGAAAAAGAGAAAGAAAGAGAAAAAGAGAAAGAAAGAGAAAAAGAAAGAAAGAAAGAAAAAAAAAGAAAGAAAGAAAGAAAGAAAAAGAAAGAAAAGAAAGAAAGAAAAAGAAAGAAAGAAAAAGAAAGAAAGAAAAAGAAAGAAAGAAAAAGAAAGAAAGAAAGAAAGAAAGAAAGAAAGAAAGAAAAAAGAAAGAAAAGAGAAAAAAAAAAGAAAGAAAATCAAAAAGCACACAGCACAAAAACTTGACATTCATTGCTTTCATCGGCTGTTAACATTATGCTTGTAGAACGGAGTGCAGTCACCAAGATTTAATGGTCGGTCATTTTACCACGTCAGATCTCACCTGCAGATGGCGCAGCAAAATGCAAGTGCCAATCTAGGTAAAATCACATATCCTCCAGCACAGGGAGGCGTGGAATAAATGAACGTAATTCACAGATTACATTACGGAACTGACACAACACCTTTCTTCAGGTACAAGAGAAAGACAACCTGAGCTCCTAGCTGCATCACCCGCTCTTGTCCTGCTTATCTCAGAATATGTACCACTTTGTTTGGCACTTCTGAGAGATGCAAATGTGTGCAGTACGCTTTCTAGGCCCGAGGATCTATAAAAATCCAGTAGGTCAATTAGCCTACCAGTGTCTGCCAACATCTAAAATCTCAGTTCTGGGTGGATGGAACCTTTACATTTCCTAAAGCTGAACACTGAAAGTATAAAAAGACAAATAAATACATAGTTACATAGTAGGCGAGGATGAAAAAAGACACAAGTCCAACCTATGTGTGTGATTATATGTCAGTATTACATTGTATATCCCTGTATGTTGTGGTCGTTCAGGTGCCCATCTAATAGTTTTTTTTAATTATTGATGCTCCCCGCTGAGACCACCACCTGTGGAAGGGAATTCCACATTCTTACAGTAAAGAACCCTCTACGTAGTTTCCAGTTTAATCGCTTTTCTTCTAATTTTAGTGAATGGCCGTGTGTTTTATTAAATTCCCTTTTGCTGAAACCCTTTTTTTTTGTAGCAGAGACCCTAGGGAATAAAATGGCTATTGTTGCAATTATTTATGTCATACAGTATTTGCGCAACGGTTTTGCAAACACAATTTTTTGGGAAAAAAATAAAATTTTTGAATTTAAAAAAGAACAAAACATAATATATACCCCAAATTTCTTTGTAAAATGTAAAAGATGATGTTACACTGAGTAAAGCGATAACCAACATGTCATGCTTTAAAATTGCGCACGCTCGTAGAATGGTGACAAAGCCGCTTTAAACCGCCTTGAGGCCCAGTTTACACCATAAAAACGCAGTCCAGATGTGTTCCAGATGCTTTTTCTGCATGCGTGTTTTTGACTCATTCCAGTGCGTTTTTGGTGCGTTTCTGATGCAGTCCAGTGCATTTTTTCCTAAAAACTTACATAAGGACATGTGTGTTCCAGTGCATTTTTTCCTAAAGACTTAAGGACATGTGTGTTCCAGTGCATTTTTGGTGCAATTAACAGCGTTCCAGTGCAAGTAAAATGCAGCATGTTCTACTTTTTTTTGCTGGACCTGCACGCACTGGTGTGAACTATGCCATTGAAAACCATATAACCTACTTTCCATGCGTTTTTGATGCAGAAAAAAAAAAAAAAAAAAGACACACTGGACTGTATGTGGTATGAACTGGCCCTTACAGGTTACATGCTTAGAGTTACAGAGAAGGTCTAGCACTAGCATTATTGCTTTCGCTCCAACGTTCGTGGCGATACCTCACGTGTGTAGTAGAGGTGCAACTAACGACTATTTTGTCTGTCGACTAATCCAACGATTATTTCTTCGATTAGTTACGACTATAACGACTATTTTTTATTTAATTTTTTTAATTAATCTAGTGTGTTCTTTTTGTGATTAGCTAATTAATCCTTTGGATAACTGTACAAAAAAATATAAGTACAACTTCTAATATAATATTTCAACTTTAAACTTATTACATTTTTTCCAAAAAATACTTCAATGTGGTTGAAGTTTTTACAGTATACAAAATAAAGTGCCAAAAATAAAATGTAAACAACACTTTAGCATCAGGCATGAAAATGCCATATAAATTCTGCCTAACACTTTGCAAAAGAGGCATCCACGTCATCTCCCCCACTGTAATATCCACGTCATCTCCCCCACTGTAATATCCACGTCATCTCCCCCACTGTAATATCCACGTCATCTCCCCCACTCACTGTAATATCCATAATGATTGTGGATATTACAGTGAGTGGGGGAGATTGTGGATATTACAGTGAGTGGGGGAGATTGTGGATATTGCAGTGAGTGGGGGAGATTGTGGATATTGCAGTGAGTGGGGGAGATTGTGGATATTGCAGTGAGTGGGGGAGATTGTGGATATTGCAGTGAGTGGGGGAGATTGTGGATATTGCAGTGAGTGGGGGAGATTGTGGATATTGCAGTGAGTGGGGGAGATTGTGGATATTGCAGTGAGTGGGGGAGATTGTGGATATTGCAGTGAGTGGGAGAGATTGTATGGTGAGGGGTGCAGGGGATGCCTGTACTGTATATGGTGAGGGGTGCAGGGGATGCCTGTACTGTATATGGTGAGGGGTGCAGGTGATGACGTCAGCGCGCACCTAAGCAGCCGGCGGCGCCGGGTGTACCAAGATGTCCGCCACTCTGGAGTTAGGCCAAAGCCGCGGCCTTTCCTATTGCCGAGGAGCGAGTAGTCAACGTTTTTCACTTACGTTAACAAATTTCCGTAGTCGGCGCGTCGTGGCAGCTCTAGTGTATAGTGCGTATACCGTTTACATATGTGTGCGCGACTTGCATATGGGTTCGCTCCCTTGTAATAGAAAGGATGACAGGACCTCTTTATGGAGAGATCCGGGGTCAAAAAACCCAAAAATCGCTCCTTTACCTTTAAAAGCCAAAAGCCAGCCTGGACCGGAAGTGACGACATGAAGACTTTCCGGTGCTCCAAGACCATAGAGGCGATCAAAGAGGATCTACTCTTTGATCACCTCTGGGACTAGCCGGCCGTACCGTCGGATCGTTTCTCGGGCGAACTGGTGGAAACGCCTGAGAAAGACAGCCGCCAGCTCTAAAAAAAAAAACAAAAAAAAAACAATACTGGGGTTATTGACGGATATCTTCAGCCATCATCCTGGTAAATATATATGCAGGTCCTTCTCAAAAAATTAGCATATTGTGATAAAGTTCATTATTTTCTGTAATGTACTGATAAACATTAGACTTTCATATATTTTAGATTCATTACACACAACTGAAGTAGTTCAAGCCTTTTCTTGTTTTAATATTGATGATTTTGGCATACAGCTCATGAAAACCCAAAAATCCTATCTCAAAAAATTAGCATATTTCATCCGACCAATAAAAGAAAAGTGTTTTTAATACAAAAAAAGTCAACCTTCAAATAATTATGTTCAGTTATGCACTCAATACTTGGTCGGGAATCCTTTTGCAGAAATGACTGCTTCAATGCGGCGTGGCATGGAGGCAACCAGCCTGTGGCACTGCTGAGGTGTTATGGAGGCCCAGGATGCTTCGTTAGCGGCCTTAAGCTCATCCAGAGTGTTGGGTCTTGCGTCTCTCAACTTTCTCTTCCCAATATCCCACAGATTCTCTATGGGGTTTAGGTCAGGAGAGTTGGCAGGCCAATTGAGCACAGTAATACCATGGTCAGTAAACCATTTACCAGTGGTTTTGGCACTGTGAGCAGGTGCCAGGTCGTGCTGAAAAATAAAATCTTCATCTCCATAAAGCTTTTCAGCAGATGGAAGCATGAAGTGCTCCAAAATCTCCTGATAGCTAGCTGCATTGACCCTGCCCTTGATAAAACACAGTGGACCAACACCAGCAGCTGACATGGCACCCCAGACCATCACTGACTGTGGGTACTTGACACTGGACTTCAGGCATTTTGGCATTTCCCTCTCCCCAGTCTTCCTCCAGACTCTGGCACCTTGATTTCCGAATGACATGCAAAATTTGCTTTCATCCGAAAAAAGTACTTTGGACCACTGAGCAACAGTCCAGTGCTGCTTCTCTGTAGCCCAGGTCAGGCGCTTCTGCCGCTGTTTCTGGTTCAAAAGTGGCTTGACCTGGGGAATGCGGCACCTGTAGCCCATTTCCTGCACATGCCTGTTCACGGTGGCTCTGGATGTTTCTACTCCAGACTCAGTCCACTGCTTCCGCAGGTCCTCCAAGGTCTGGAATCGGTCCTTCTCCACAATCTTCTTCAGGGTCCGGTCACCTCTTCTCGTTGTGCAGCGTTTTCTGCCACACTTTTTCCTTCCCACAGACTTTCCACTGAGGTGCCTTGATACAGCACTCTGGGAACAGCCTATTCGTTCAGAAATTTCTTTCTGTGTCTTACCCTCTTGCTTGAGGGTGTCAATGATGGCCTTCTGGACAGCAGTCAGGTCGGCAGTCTTACCCATGATTGCGGTTTTGAGTAATGAACCAGGCTGGGAGTTTTTAAAAGCCTCAGGAATCTTTTGCAGGTGTTTAGAGTTAATTAGTTGATTCAGATGATTAGGTTAATAGCTCGTTTAGAGAACCTTTTCATGATATGCTAATTTTTTGAGATAGGAATTTTGGGTTTTCATGAGCTGTATGCCAAAATCATCAATATTAAAACAAGAAAAGGCTTGAACTACTTCAGTTGTGTGTAATGAATCTAAAATATATGAAAGTCTAATGTTTATCAGTACATTACAGAAAATAATGAACTTTATCACAATATGCTAATTTTTTGAGAAGGACCTGTATATATATTTTACGGTCTTGAAGTGGTTAATAACAATTACATTACGACTTGTGTGTCAATTGTAAAGGAGACATAATTTTTTTATTTGCCATTTTTTCCCCCCAAACAGTGGAGTTGCCCTTTAAGGGGGAGCAGTAAAAACCCAGCTCAACCACATGTTTTTACCAACCCCCAAACTTAAGTGTAAACAAAGCTTCAAGGAAGGCTGCATAACAACATTGCCAGTGAACAGGCATGTGCATTGTTTGCCCCGCATACCACCCATCAGGGAAGACCCAGACATGCCAGGAACACCCCATAACACAAGCTGAGGCCTGACATGGGTGTTGTCCTGAGCTATGCAGCACTCAGCTGGCCGTATCCTCTGAATTCTGGCCATCTCCTCTCATGAAGAGCCAGCTGCTTCCCATGTGTTTCCACTTAAAATGTTCCAAGTGTTTTTAGAAAACTTTAGTTTTTTTTTTTTTCCTCCCCTCCTTCTCCATTCCAGGAGCTCCAATACAGCCGAATCTGACTGGAATATGGAGCACAATGGCCGTCATGTGGCAGAGGAGCTCAGGACAGGTGCAGACATCTCAGACACGCCGACACAAAACTGCTGATTGTGTCAAAAGCTCCTCGCTAAATTATGTATGGAGAGCGCAGTCTAGCAGACCTTCCACCATAGGCTGAATGTCACCATTGTTCTACGGCTGGGGAAACCGTATTTCTATGATTAGACAATGAATATTAAAAACAGGTGCATGCGACCCTGTGAGGAAAGCACTCATAACTTCATTGAAAACATACATAAAATAATTTTTCATATATATATATATATATATATATATATATATATATATATATATATATATATATACACACACACACACACACTGTATATATAAACATACATACATACACACATATATATATATATATATATATATATATATAATAGATATATAGAACAATATAATCCACTTACTATAACGGAGGAAAAAAATAAAAAAAATATATTACCAAAAGTATTGGGACACTTGCCTTTACACGCACATGAACTTTAATGGCATCCCAGTTTTAGTCTGTAGGGTTCAATATTGAGTTGGCCCACCCTTTGCTCTTCTGGGAAGGCTGTCCACAAGGTTTAGGAGTGTGTCTATGGGAATGTTTGACCATTCTTCCAGAAGCACATTTGTGAGGTCAGGCACTGATGTTGATGAGAAGGCCTGGCTCACAGTCTCCACTCTAATTCTACCCAAAGGTGCTCTATCAGGGTGAGGTCAGGACTCTGTGCAGGCCAGTCAAGTTTCTCCATCCCAAACTCGCTCATCCATGTCTTTATGGACCTTGCAATGTCTGTGCAATGCAAATTCAGCCATACAAACTGTATGGCTTAAATCGCATTCACATGGTGCAGGACCCATTTTTTGGTCCGCACTGTATCGAATCGCATGGGTGTTCACATCCGATTCTTGTACCATTTCACAGCTCGCACTTCAATCTGTGAACCCATCTGGGGCTGTCATTATGCGGCACCAAATTGCAGGGTTAACCACATCGCACCAGTGTGAACCGGGACGGGAGTCAATGCTGACCCAGGATGGTGCAAGAACAAAACATGGCACGGTCCTTCTGAAAATAAAAGTAGGTGAAGGCTTTGTCAGAAAGAGCAATGTCATCTCTGTGAGAGGTAAGAAACACTGGAAAACCTAGAATACACACATCTAATAGAAAAATAAATATAAAATACTTTATCCAATAGAAGCCAAATACAACCAGCAATATGACGAGCGATCAGGCAGTGCAAGGGTAAAGATCGGCTTACAGGCCGAGAGAGAGAACTATGCAGATATCATCATCCTCCATATTCCAGCCAACCCCAGCTGCTGGAACTCGCTCCTCCCGATTAGACTGCGATCGAGCAATGGGGGAATATGTAAGCAGCATGCGATCAGTCTGTAGCGGCACTGCGGACTCCAGGAATTTCCTGACCTACAAATTACAACGCACAGGGGGCGAGGAACCCAACGACCGAACACAGATGTTTGTTCTCTTGTATATCTTCACTTTCACCACAGCAGAATGACATTTTTTTTTTAAAAAACAACCACGCTCAAGTTGTTTCAATGCCACAACAAAAACCTGGTGAGGTGCGTCAAGGTGTGTTTGGGCAGATTGTAACCCGGCTTTTTTATGTTAGTAAGCCCAGGTTCACACTCCGCAGGAATGAAATTGTGGGAGTTCAGCTTGACTCGCACGATTTCATTCCCACATGTCAGTCCCGATTTGGGGGGGGGGGGGTTTAGAGACATCTGTGTGGGCTTCTGCACAGATGTCTATGGAAATCGCACCCCAAAGTCACCAAAAGTAGTACAGAGACTACTTTTGGGAATCGGTGCAGTGTCGCACCAATTCGGATGGTGCCATTGCCGGCAATTACTGCAGCTTTGGCATCCAATTTGACATGCCAAATCGCTCCAGTGTGAATCTAGGCTTAGG